>CAUYPK010091660.1:0-38408 GCA_963574355.1 Loris lydekkerianus | reverse complement strand
CCCCCCACACCAATTATATTTTTTTTAAAAAAAAAATTTTTTTTTTTTTTTTTTTTTTTTTTTTTTTTTTTAAAAGGAACATACTTACTGTACTCTGAACTTCTTTTGAAAATAATTTCATTGATGAGCTCTAAAAATTTTTCTGGCACACCCATGAGTCTCCCATGTTAGTGCTGTGGATAAATTGCTGTAAAATGTGTGTCGATCTGTGTGTTTCCATGTAGATTGTGTGTGTCTGGTCTCTTTTTCTGCTCTGCACACGGTTTAATGGCACTGTCATTCTCCTAGATGCTATTCCTCGGGTATATCTGTATATACAGCAAAGAAGGGTAGAACTGAGAGAGGTAGGAGATCCGGGGCTGGAGGAAAAGGAAGGAGAGAAACAATTTTGTGTCGCAGCTTTGAAAATTTCACTTCCATTGATCACACATCATACGTGGGTTTGCAGTGACATGAGACCAACTCATGGCATTTATCTTGACTATGGTGACGATACCGGCGGTATGCTCATTTGACTGTGAAGCTGAGGGTAGTAATATCACGCTTCAGAGTGAGAAAATATCACGCTTCAGGGTGAGAAAGTCACGTTTGATTCCTGGCTCCCGCACTTCCTGCGAACTTGACCTAGTAACGCTCGCCAATCTTTCAAACGGGATAATAGTAGCATCTATATGGTAGGATTGTTATAATGTTTGAATGAGATCATGTAATGTGTACTAAGAGCTTAGTATGATGAGTTCCTGGCCCTTGGCAAGCATAAATGAATGTTGGTTTATAATAACAATCGCACACATAGGGTTGATTTTCTGATAATTTCCATATTTTAGTTATCTTTGAGGCGGTCCTTCGTTTGGTTCTTGTTTATGAAAATACGAAAAAACCCAAGAGAGGCAAAAACCATTATCTAACGCATCTTGAGGGCAAACAGATAAAATCTCTGGTGTAAATTCATCATATTCCCTTCACCAAATGACGCCGACATCCGTTGTGTTGGGCATATTGATCCAGCAAACTGAGGTTCTGGTTTTAATACATAAGACTTGAAGCATGGCCATTTACAAAATGTCCCCAAATGCTTGTCATGGGAAGTCTAGCGAGGATGCTCCTATCAACGTCACACTGGATTCATCCCCCAAAGTAAGGCCTGTGATGTGAAATCCACAGGCATATTTATTGTAATTCAGGCTCCTTTCCCTCACATTGATATTCTCTCTCTCTCTCTGTCCCCTCATCCCTGTCAATCTCTTTATAGTCATGCACATAAAGGGGTTTACAAATTCACAAAACATTAGCACTTGTCAGGAAGAATTTTTCCTCCCTGCCATGAAAGTTAAAACAGTAACAAGATCTCTCGTTCACTGTCCGCATTCTTTAGCAGCTGTTGAATTTTAGAAGCCAACAAAACATGCTTGTGGCTGGACAGAACAGCGTGCAGAAGAGACAGACAATCCTTTCTAGGTCAACAGCTCCCATGGATGCGAGAAAGAACACGAGGTGGCTTTTTCTGAGCATTTGAAGTGGAGGCTTTTTGCAGCAGCCAACACAGGCGGCAGAAGCTGTGTCCTCTGTGCCACTTCATTCACGGCTTTTGAAGATGCTGTGTGTCACCCGTATGAGAAGACCCCCAACAAGTATTTTATAATAATAACTGTCACAGCTGCGTTTATATGGCTGTCCTCTTGGCAGCCCCCTCTGAGCAGCTGAGAAGCCAGTCTGGGTGGGGGGAAGGTGGGCTTCTCCCAAGAAGGAGGAGGAAACTCGGAAGAGAAGCAAAGAAAGAAGGAAAAGTCATTCTTCCTGGTCTCCTGAAATCTTTCCTCTTCTTGGTTCCTGGTTCCTGCTGCCCTTAAGTCACCTCACACACTCCAGCAGCTTTGTAATCAATCATCCTTTGTTTTGCTAAAGTTGGCCTCAAGTTCTGATACTTGTAACAAAAGAAGTTTGAATAATATTGGGAGATATTACTCTCCTCTTTTTTCAAGGAGGAAACTGGGAGTCAAAGCTGTTAAGTAACTCGCCCAAGGTCAAAAGGCTTTATTCCCCTGGTTTGTTTAACTCCCAAGTCCAATCTTTCCAGAGCACAGGAAGTGTCTAAGCTGACCGCAGCCTGAATATTAGCACGTGCTGCTTTTCTCTCTGTAAGAAACGTCATCTAATAAGAATCTCATTCATCATTTATTCCTTTTGACTATGCGGTCTTTTGATTCATTGGTCTTCCCGTTTTTCTGGTCAGGACTAGAACCCTGCCCCCAGCCAGAGCCCTGAAATCTCTGGGTCCCTGGTGAGAGAGAGGGATTTAGAAACAAGCGATTTGGGTACATTCTCTTTCAGATCCCAGGCCAGACAGGCTACCTCCTGTTTAGTCCCTGAGATATTTGATTGTGTGCTTAGAGATTAAAAAGCAAGTGGCTGATTTCAGTCCTGCCAGTCTGCTAAAGATCAACACTCTCTGCCTTGGCTCCCACTTTGTCTCCTGCCCAGGAATGTCTGAAACAGAGGAAGTGGCCCTGCCACTGAGCAGAATTCATGTGTTTGAGTTTTCTTTACTTTTGTGAAAAACAGAAGAAAGAAAGTATATAAGTGAATCACTTATACGCTCTTAGCACTATCAGTGTTAGGACTTTGGTAGATTTTCCCCATCCTTTTTTTTCCCTTTGCATCTCTTTCATACAACATTGTTGTCAGATATCTATCTGGTTTCCTGACATGCTTTTAATTCTTTTGCATTTATTTCATACCAAGTTGTTATCGACGTCTAGCTAGCTTCCTAACATGCTTTTAAAAAATACTTTAGCATGATATCAGGAGCATTTTCCACATTATTGCATGTTTTTTACAACCACGAATTTAAGGACAGGAAAATTTTAAGATTGTAGTGTAATCGTGTGGACATTTGCAGGGGGTTCTTCCCTGCTCTGGGTCTGGCCTTCCTCTCTGCAAGAGCCAATTCTTAATTAGAAGGTGAGCCAAATATTCCCTCCCTCCACTCCTCCCTCCTTGGAAGCTGGGACATGGGAAAAGGATATGAAATCACCCACGTGAGAGACAGAAGCAGGATGGTGGATGAGAAACTGTTCCCTTGTGCAGAGGTGGCACCGAGGGTCCACCAGTGGCTCCTTGGTGTGAAACGGTGGTGATGCTGGAGCACTGTCCTAATTGGCCCTTTCTGGGACATGATCCTTCCTCTCTTCCCTGCTGAGTCTCCCTGGTTCCTACTATTTTCAACCCAGGCTTTCCCTTCTCTCCATAGATTCATGACTCTCTGATTCTGTCCCAGTAATTTCCTTTCTGCCAACATTGGGCGGAGGTGATTTCTATCTCTCACAGCCAGAGACCGTTCTCCTGCAACCAGCACCTCCCAGTTTGGACAACTGAGTACGTTCACGCTATTCAGTCAACAACCACTTATTAAACCTCTGCCATGCTGCTCTAGGAACTAGAAATACAGTAATAAGAATCAGTTTTTTTATTTAAAAAAATCAACACTCACACGGTGCTTACCTTCTAGTGGAGTTCTAGTGTGTGTTTTAATGGTAGATAAGGTTGTGTGTGAATTTTTTTGCTTATTGTGGTGTTTGCATGAAATTTAGAGTGATGGAAAATGGTTGGGGAGAGGTGCATGTGAGATTACAAATGGTTCTGGTTCGGAAGGGAAAGAAAGCTGCATCAGCTCCACTTATTCTAAGCTATACAGACATGCATTGTTTAATTCCACGAAATGTGCTGTTAGGCAATTTCATCATTGTGAGAACTTTGTGGGATGCACTTACACACACCTACATGGGATAGCCTGCTGCTCCCAGGCTATAAACCTGTACAGCCCATGACTGAACTGAATACTGTAGGCTGTTGTAACGCCATCCTATTATTTGTGTATTGAAATATATTTAAACATAGAAAAGGTATAGTAAAAATAAGGTATGGCAATCTTATGAGGCCACAGTTATACATGAGGTCTGTCACTGCCTGAAGCATCATTATGCAGAGTGTGACTGTATCTATGTGTTTCTACCCACAGTGTCCTTTCCCCTCCCTGCCTTCTTGCTACCTCTGTGTATTATCAGTGTTTGCCAACTCTTTGCTGTAATAATTTTTGTCTCTTTTGAGTTTAAAAAAGGTTGAGCATAGTTTCATGTTTGTTCATGATTTGCATTTCTCCTCCTAACCCATTTTGTGTCCCTTACCTGGTTTTGTTTCTTTGCTGTTGAGATATTTGCCCATTTCTTATTGATCTGCAGTAACCCTGTAGGCTGGATTTTATTCCTTCATTTATTACATTTGCCACAAATATTTTCTCCCAGGCTACTATTGGTCTGTTTCTTTTTAACTTTGTTTATGATACCTTTTGTAATGTAGGGTTTTTTTGTTTTTTTTTTTTTTTAATTTTTGTGTAGTCAAATTTGTCATATCTTTTTTGTTGTTGTTGTTACTGTTGTAGAGACAGAATCTCATCTATCACCCTCAGTAGAGTGTCACAGAGTCACACAGCTCACAGCAACCTCCAACTCCTAGGCTTAGGCAATTCTCTTGCCTCAGCCTCTTGAGTAGCTGGAACTACAGGCACCCACCACAACACCCAGATGTTTTTTGGTTGTAGTTTGACTGGGGCCGGGTTTGAACCAACCACCCTTGGTATATGGGGCCAGTGTCCTACCCACAGGGCCACAGGCGCTGCCCAAATCTGTCATATCTTTTCATTCACATCTTCTCAGTTTTGCATTTTGCTCAGGAAGGCTTAGTCTTAGGATTATAAAAATGTTTTCTAATGCTTTCTTAGTTTTGTGCTTTATGTATTTAATCCACATGGAATTCATTTTTGTATATGGTATGAGGAAGGGATCTAACTCTTTTTAATTTTTGTATATGGTGTGAGGGAGGGATCTAACTCCTTTTAATTTTTGTATATGGTGTGAGGGAGGGAAATAACTCCTTTTAATTTTTGCATATGGTGTGAGGGAGGGATCTAACTCTTTTTAATTTTTGTATATGGTGTGAGGGAGGAATCTAACTCCTTTTAATTTTTACATATGGTATGAGGGAGGGATCTAACTCCTTTTGTGAAATGGAAAGCCCCAACACCATTTATTAAGTACAAATACTATAGGTCCTCATATTTGCGCTTCTGATTTTGGACCAAAAATAATTAACTCTAACATACAGCGAACATCAAGTCAATATTTTGTGTGCAGGTGTGTGGTTTCCCAAGATCAAAACCAAATGAATTTTCTTGCAAGAAGCAGCCTCCACCCATCTCTGACCATTCTTTTACTTTCTCACCTTCAGTATCAGGGGCTGATTTTCTCTTTCATATTGCCTTGTGTTACCCCTGAAACATTCTGCCATAGAAATAGACTTGATTTCTCCCCCAAATGGGGTGAGACTGGTAAATTTTTCTGTTTTGCATATTCTCCATCCCTGTTGTGTTTTTTGCCCAGCTCTGAGCAGCCAATGTCAACAGATTTTGCCTTAGGATTATTCTTTAAGCCTGT
This sequence comes from Loris lydekkerianus, assembly GCA_963574355.1. NCBI lineage: Eukaryota > Metazoa > Chordata > Mammalia > Primates > Lorisidae > Loris > Loris lydekkerianus. The sequence goes on along the minus strand of CAUYPK010091660.1, from coordinate 32,919 downwards.
TCTTGTTTGCTTCCAAGGGAAATAATAATATCATGGGCACTTAGGGGTGAGACACATAGCTTATTGGAATCACAAACAGGTCCTAGGTCCCACTGCCTAAGTTTCTGATTAATTGGTGTGAGGTTATACCTACAATTTGCATTTTCTTTTCCATTGTTGGGGAATCATTGAGGGTACAAAGACCCAAGTTACACTGTTTGCATTTGTTAGGTAAAGTCCCACTTATAATTGTGTTCCACCCCCGAGAGATGTGTCATACACCGTGCAGGACCTCCCCCCCCAACCCTCTCCCTGCTTCCCTCTCTCCATTCCCCCATTTCCCTACCCCCACCATGTACTACCATCAGTTGTCCTCGTATCAGAATTGAGTACATTGTATTCTTGCTTCTCCATTCTCGTGATGCTTTACTAAGAAGAATGTGTTTCAGCTCCTTCCAGGTTAATATAAAAGATGTAAAGGCACCATTTTTTTTAGTGGTATGCGTACACCATTAAACCATTCATGGATTGGTGGGCATTTAGGTTGTTTCCACAATTTTGCAACTATAAATTGAGCTACAATAAATGGTCTAGTGCAAATGTCCTTATGAGAAAATGATTTTTCTTCTTCTGGATAGCTGCCCAGTAATGGGATTTCAGGATAAAATGGGAGGTCTAATTAGAGTTTTTTGAGGAGTCTCCATACTTCCTTCCAAAAAGGTTGTATTAGTTTGCCATTCCATCAGCAGTGTAAAAGTGTTCCCTTCTCTCCACATCCATGCTGGCAGGTGCAGCTTTGAAACTTTGTGATATGGGCCATTCTCACTGGGGTTAGGTGATATCTCAGGGCGGTTTTGATATGCATTTGTCTGATATATAATTTGCATTTTAAAAAAAAACTAGGCTTCTGAGCTTCTTAAAGTTTGTTATTTGTAAATAAGATGACACTTGGGCAACCAGAGCTGTGAGAACAAGACTTCTGATGCAGCATTGATTCTCTAGGACCACTCTTTCTAGTTTCATAACAAGTGATGCCACAAATAACCTTTGAGTCCAAGGCCACTTTGACATTTGTTTCAATGAGACAAGGTGGAGGTATCTTCCTATCTAATCAGCAAAGCCAAAAAAGGAAAAAAAGGAAAACCCCAAAGCACCAGATTGTAAACATCAGTGTCTGTCCAGCGTCTCTCACACATCCAGAATGAATGAGGATTATGTTGTTTTACCCCCACCTTTCTAAAGACACTGTCAGTGGTAAGATTCTGATGGTAATTAACGTCAGAAGTCTCTGGAGAAGCTGACCCAGAATGAAACACTTGCTTCTTTTTCTACCATCTCGTCTGGAAATTATTAAGAGATAGATGCCAGAGCCAAACTTTGAGAAAATGCAAGGAGTTTATTTATTCTGATCTGGTTCCTTAGAGAAGCAAATACACAAAAGGCATGTTGAGCATCGTGAAAGGAATCATGATATTTTAACCTTCCATCTCCACATTAGCATTTTACTGCATCTTGTTGAACAAAGGCAAATGGGTGCTCTGCTTGCCAAGAGAAGAAGGACTCTTACAACTTTTACTCTTGATAATTCAAGTCCACATCCAGCAGATGAGTCAATTTCTCAGCGCCAAGGTATGTGCCGAGAGATAAGCACCCTCCTCTGAGTACACATACACATACAAGGACGTGCATGTAAGTTATGTGGCTTGTGGCTTTTGCCTTCGTGGTTCCCAGACGGCTGCTGTACCTAAAATTGAATTCCTATTTTAGGAAGCAAGAAAGTAAAAGATGAAAAGGGTAAAAAGTCAAGCCAGTCAAATCTGTCCTTAGAAAGAGCTCTTCCAGAAGCCTGTCTATCCACTTCCCTTTTGCAACTTCATGGCTGCCCCCAGCAGCAAGGATAACGGAGGATAATGGGTATTGTGGGAGGGAGTAGTCTACCTTGAACAAAACTAGGATGGTGCTGGCAAATAAAAAGAGAATGAATACCAAGTGGCGGTGTCTGCCTTGGTTTACCCCAAATATTTCCCAAACTTATTGTCTTCATCACCAGCACTTCCATGAAACCACAATCCCTTCTCACCCGGACATCCTTCTCACTTATTTCCCTGCATGGGAAATTATTTTTATCTTTTTAAACTTAACTTCATGTATGTTGCTCTGCTGGTTAAAAACTTTTAATAGCTCCCTATTTAGGATAAAATCCACACATTTTTCTACAACCTTAACTGCCCTTGTGACTTGGTATCCCCCATTTAATTTTGCCCTTCTTCCATCCTAGCATATAATAGCTCGGGCCATTGGCCTCCCTGTAGTTCTTTAAGCCAATAATGCTTTCTCCAGTATTAGGGACTATGCCCTTGTTTTCCCTTCTGCTTGCCTTCCCCATTTCTTCAAGTCTTTGTGCAAATGTCAGCTTTTGTGGGTCATCTTATTAAAATTACAAGGAGATATCACCTCACTCCAGCCAGAGTGGCTACTAATCAAAGGAATCAGCAAGTGTTGGCAAAGATGTGGAGAGAAAGGAAGCTTTACACACTGTTGGTTGGAATGTAAATTAGTACAGCCGTTATGGAAAACAGTATGATGGTTCCTTGAAAAGTTAAAAACAGAAATACCATGTGATCCAGCAATCCCATTACTAGGCATAAATGTATTTGAAAGGAAACTCATTCAGTACCTCCTCTGACAAGTGCTGGGCTGGGTGTGCAAAGGCTGCAGTGCTAAGACACAGTCTGTATCCCTAAGGAACATTTAATCTAAGGAGGAACAAGAAAAGATAAGGAAAGCAGACTGTAACGTAACATGAGCCCAAATGTTACTGGATTTAAGCAACAAGCAAATTGAATTATGTTGGAAAGATCAAGATTTTTTTTTTTTTTAAGGAGAGCTACACTTTTAACATTGGTAACTTTCTGAAAGGTTCAAATTGCTGGGAGGAAATTAGTACGAGGCAATTTCCAAGTCATTTCGTTTTGTGTGAACCTGAATTACAGAAATTTGAAAATGTGCTATGTTGATACATTAATGAAGTTTCCTTTGCTGCATAAAATTTGTAATTTTTTTAGGGGAAAATTAAAAACATGATTCATTGTATAATTTCTAAGTTTGAAGGCTGGATGGAAAATGAACTATGCTCAACTTGTCCCTAAAGTTGATGCTTCTTTTTCTGATAAAGCAAAATACTGGCCATCCCATGTTGTTACTATGTAGTCCAAAAATCAGACTGCGGTATATGGGTAGTGGAAATTCTATGATGGTGGCAATTATTATGCTCCTATTTTAACCCAATGATTATAACTTAAAATGCTTTATATGTTTTGTGATGATATTATCAAAGCTTTTATTATGTGCTAGTGCTAAGCCTGATACAAAAAGACACGCCTAAAAGCACAATTGGCAACTTTGGAGCTAAGTTAGATGTGGTAAAATGCTGAAGGAGACTGAGCGGTGATTATCCCACACACAATGGTAATTTATTTCTTCTATTTTTCTTAAATTTCAGGTTAATGTGAGGGCACAAATGATTAGGTTACAATGTTTGCATTTGTTAGGCGAAGTCTCTCTTATGCTTCTGTCCTGCACCCAGGAGGTTTTGGTGGGCATTACATGTGGGCACACCAATCCCCTCCCTGTTCCTCCCTTCCCCAGACTTGAATTGACTTTTTCTCTTGTGTGGACATGAATTAGATCATCTGCTGGCTTCATATTAGTACTGAGTATGTTGGATACTTGGTTTTCCATTCTCTTGAAACCTTACTCAGAAGAATGTTTCAACGCCATCCTGGTAAATACAAAAGATGTAAAGTCTCCCTCATTTTTTATGGCTGATGAGTATGCCATGGTACACAAATGCCACATTTTATTACTCCATTCCTTGGTTGATGGGCATTTAGGTTGTTTTTACATCTTGGTGATTGTAAATTGAGCTGCAGCAAACAATCTAGTGCAAATGTCCCTATAATAAAATGTAATAAGATGATTTTTTTCTTCTAGGTAATGGTCATTTAGAAGGACACAGTCTGCAAGACATTAGGGTCAATGTTGAGAAAAAATTAAATAGAATACAGTGGGTAGACCTGAGGTTCACAAAAATTCCGTGACTGGACAAAATAGCAGTGAAAATGGGGTGACGGACGGCTAAGTATGTGTAGGAACAATTTTGCTTGTAGCTTTATGAATTCTGAGAACAGATACTCCAAACATTAGATGTATGTTCCTGGAGGATTATCCCTACGAAGTAGAAATTGAAGGAAGGAATTCCTTGTGTAAAAATGTGACTACCTCTACCTGGGAAGGAGTGGAGGTGGAAAGGGCACAGAGGAGCAGAAGCAAAAAATAAAAAACGATGCTGGGAGCACTTGTGGAGGGTCACAGTTTCCAGGTAAGGCACCCACACTTAGCTTGGTTTAGTAGGCAATGGCGGAAGTCCTGTATGTTTTTGAGCAGGCCAGTAATACTATGCCTGAGATAGCATGCTGGTCACCGTGAAAGTTTTGAGACAGACTGTGTTATGGTTCATTATTTCACTTCCAAGAAATCCAGTCCCCAGCATCCTTTCTGATTCCTTGGTGCAAGTTGTAACGTGCTCAGCTTTTTGGTGTCACTAGGAGAGCTTCCTTTGTTTCTGTCCTTGTGGATTTGACGTTTCTTGATTTTTGTGTATCTCAAAACTTTCATTATGACTCACGCGATGTTCGGCAAAGTTGAATATTAAGTGAATGACGGATCGGAAGCTCCCTGCAGAGTGTTACCAGTCCCTTTACAGGGCGGGCGCTATGTGAAATGTACCTAGGTCCTGAGAGCCAGCATGGGCGTGCTCATGCAGTTCCTCTTCTGCCAAAATAGAGTGTCCCCCAGGCTGCCGCTACTTTTACAGAAACAGCGTGACCGGCATTTGTTCATGATTCCCGAAATCTCAGAATTCTGGGACCAATAAATTTGGTCCCTATAAATGACAACTTTTTCCTTTTCTTAATAAGGGTTTGTGGCTGGCAGAATCACACAGCTGTTTCCTAAATCAAAGATCAATTTGTTGGATTATTCTTACTAGTGGCAGGAGGGTAACTGTTTCTGGAAAACATCTGTTCTATAATTAGAAAACAAAGACTTTCTTTGCCCCAACTGGGTATAATTAGTTTTGAGTACCAGAGGGAAAGTTTTAGGGGCATTGTCAAAATTCAACGAGGATGGTTTGTAACAGAATTTGTCTTTTTTTTTTTTTTTTTTAAAGTGTCATTTTAAAATTTCTTCTAAAATTGCTTGGATACTACAATAAAATTTATGTTTATTAGCATAGTATAGGCTGTGATGAAATCAAGTAAAACTCCTCAATCTATATGGCATTGTTAATACAGGTAACTCCAGTGAATTCATTTCAGTCAACGCAAAGGAATTCCATTTGGAATATAAGTGAATGGATATCAGAGTGGTAGATACCTCCTGGCAAGTCCATGTACAGGTATAAGTCAACCCTCACTGGCAAACATTGACTAGCACAGGTGCCACGGGCGTGCTCTGATTTGCTGTGTGTGAGGGTGTCCTGTGGATGTGAGCTGGTTGTGACACTCACATCCTGACAGTGTGCTGCGTGTGCCCTGCCCCTGGCTTCCCAATGTGTCACCACTCCCAAAACTGCCACCCTTCACCACTCACTCTATTCTGGGCTGATTCAGTCTCTCAAGCACCCCAGTCTCAACCCTACCCCAATTTCATTTGTTTTCTTCTGACAACAGAGATGACTCTCAGAATAGTTATGTTGAGTGAGGGAAGTGAGATGAAAAGGAGTAGATACTATTTGATTGCATTTATGCAAAACCTTAGAAAATGCAAACTAATGTATAGTGACAGAAAGGTCAGTGGTTGGTTGCTTGCAGATGGGGGTGCAGTGGGAGAGGTGGGGAAAGCCAGAAGGAGGAATTACAAAAGGGCTGGGGGAACTTTGGAGTGTGATGAATGAATTCACTGTTGTCATTGTGAGGATGGTTTCACGAGTGTGTAAATATGTCAAAGCTTATCAAATTGTACTCTTTGTCTTAAAGTTTGTCTTTTCTGATGTTGATACGCCATGCCAGCTCTTTGATGGTTGAAATTGTATACTTTAAATATGTTCAATTGATTGCATGGTGATTATGTCTCAAAAAAAGCCTTTTTTGAAAAATTTAATAATCTGCTGAAATTCTCACATGCAGTAAGTGGCAGAACCACAAACTCAAGCCTACGACTACTGATTCTAAGACCCACACTGCTGACCACTCCATAATTCCTGCTTCCTGTGTAATGCAAATAGCCAGTCTTAATTGTAGGGTTGATACAGCTGGACTTCCCAATGCTGGATGCTTTTAGAACAGGAAACAAAATTCTTTCACATACTTCTGATGGGAGAAAAAATTAATCCAAAGGTTTCTACACGGTGATTTGGTCACGTCTTGAAAACTGTATTATATACATTATATATGTGCAAACATTTGCACACATGCTTTGGTTTATCAATTAGGAAGTCATGATAGATTTTTTGCAGAGACATATTTAGAGGCATAATAAACACAATTTTTTTATAAAAATGAAAAATTGGAAAAATAATCTGTACCATGCAGCCATTTATACTATCTTGTTAGCTATTTCCCTGACATGGAAAAACATTCAGGGTATATTATGATGTGACTATATGTGACTTTAATAAAACATGTTATCTGTGGGAATAGAAAGTTTGAAAGTAGGATTTATTTATTTATTTATGCAGGGTGACACTGAGTGTACCGGTAGAGTTCAGGATTAGAGCAGGGCCAGCTGGGGCCACACACTGCAGTTGGGAGTAACGCGTCCAGCATGGTGACCATGACGGAGAACTCACCAGGGCAGGAAGGGGAAGAGCACACTGACTCCTGACGGGGCTCCCATGGCCACATTAAGGGCAGGGCCTGTGTACGTGGGACTTTGGGATGAACTGTGCGCCTATGGACTAGACCACTGTTGAGTGACCAACCTCACCTTCATTAGCATGAAGTTGCTTCGCCTGCTTGCTCTGTCTGACACCTTAAGACCAGGTAATCACATGGTCCCTCAATTTACCATCAGCCTTAGTTTCTGCCGTGTGGCTGCAGGTGCCCTGCTGGTCCTTCCTCCTCACTCTATTCCATGTTTCCTCTCACTTGGCCCTTTCTCTCTTTCTGTCCCTCCTCAGTCTTACCCTATATCTTTGGTAATCTCCAGGTAGGACACCCCCAATCCTCCTGCACCCTCTATCTCTTTCCAGACTGCTGCTCTTTGGCATTTAAGCACGTCTGCCTACCACCCATCCAACCTCCTCCTCTGTGGAGCCAATCATGGATAACACCCTAACCCTTTCTATATTCCACAGGGCGCTTACATACCAAGGCTATGCAATAAAACTCTTCATCTTTCCTCTCAAATATGTCCTTTCCCCTGTGTTATTTTACTTTTTTGACACAGAAGTATAATTTACATCCGTATTTTCTTTTATCCAGCTAGTCAATACATTCACCTACACGTCCTCGTATTTCAGCACTGTAAGACTCTAATATTATGGAGCAAGATGAAATGACTGTGCAGGGCATGCCAACGTTTCCGCCTGCAATCCTGAGACTAGCTGCTGCTTCAATTCTCCGTTTTCTTCTCACTCAAATAATGTGTTTACGCGTCTTTGCCTCTAGGTTATTGCAAACTCATTGTGTATTGCCTTCATCCTTACCCGCACAATATAGGAAGCAGCCAGCATCGCCCACGAGATGGTAAGTAAACCAAAATCCTCAAGACAAGTTGAGATGGACTTGATTAGGGCTGTCACTTAGAAGCTGAGTTGTAACAAGTTGTTACGATGTTTCTCCTTTCAATTATCCTTGAATTTTAGATTCCGTCTGTCACACCGTTGAGGGCTGCAGGTTGGGTGGAGGCAGTATGAGTATCTGATAGTCACATCAGAGGTGCCACCTGCTGCTTCAGCCACCATCAGTGTTTCTGTCATACAGATGTTGATCACTAACGGAGGCTTTCTTAGGTAACAGTGATATTAAAGACATTCTTACTGGTGAAAATAATAGCTTGTTAATTTGCATGATGATTAGCTGAAATTAGCTCTCATTGGAGATATGAAAGTATTCAGGTTTTGTGTGTTGGCTAAAATATTTTGGAGATGCTGATTACCTTTTGTGACTAGGGTATGAAAATCTTACAAGATGATAGGACGTTCCCTTAGCATGAGCATCTGAAGCTGGGTCCCTGCATGGTCTTGGGTGCAGCCCCTGACTTTGGAGCATTTCTGATTGCCCGAGGCTAAATGATGGTTGCCGAATCCTACCTCTGGAACGTTGTTGTGTGTCTTGATTAAAACTTTCTTATAAATATGATGTCCATAGCTCCCAAAAGACAGAGAGCAGGGACTTCATTTGCATCTCCAGAGATAAGCACATGAACATTTTTGTGTCTGGTTGCCAATAATTATTGATAAACGTCCAGGTGATGGGACAAATTTGGCCTGAGGCCTAATTTTCTCAGCACCCAAAAGGAAGATTGTGAGAGAATAGATAAATTCTTCAGCAGCTGCCATTGCCTACAAATAGAGCTTACGAGTTATGCAGAACCCTTCAGCCTGGTTACAGCACAAGTATATGCCAAAATAATAGATTGTTTTAGGCATCAACATATGAATTTAAAAATTAGACTGCAAATGAGAACATGCAAAGCCCTTTATCTGGGCAATTTAGAGTTGTTGTTCCAATAGAAATAAAACTTCTTTTAAGCCTTAGGAACTATCTAGTGAAATGTGAAAGAGGAGGATTTCAAAGATTAGACGATGGACACGTGGAAGGCCCAGAGGGCAGGGCCTGGACGCCCACTCTGGGAAGACTAGCATGGCAGAGGACGTGGAGATGGAGTCCTCTTGAATCCAAAGGCAATGAAGAGAAGACTTTGGCTAAGGGAAAACATGTCCCATTGTAATTATCCTTGCCCATAAGGATCTGTGAATTAAATCAGTACCAGACCAGATCCACCACGCCGTGGGACAGTGCAGTTAAGGACAGACCCATCTGGCCTGAAGAAACAGCAGCTAAGGTTCAGGGCCTGACTTGTCAATGTCGTCTCATTTTGCATTTCCTTTGGTTTGTGGCAAAAACATACAAGATGGTATTTTGTTCTTGGGTGAACATCTTGACTAACTGAATATTTATCCATTTATTTTCATTTGCAGATGGGATAGTGGTAAGAATGGGAGGTGTTAAATAAAAGAAGGATCTGTCTGCTGCTCATTCTCTTCTGCTTTCATTTTTAAGTGTTACTAAAATGATCCCACGTTGACGTGCGTTCACTCCAAGCCAGGCTGCCTTATGTCTTATTCAGTCATCGTAACATCCTGGTTGTTTAGATTGCTCAGGGTACAAAGTGCCACGAACTGGACAGCTTAGAAACAAAAGACATTTGTCTCTCCCCATCTGGAGGCTGGAAGTTGGTGGTCAGGGTGCCGGCGTGGCTGGTCCTGGGGAGGGCTGTCTTCCTGCTTACCGTATCTTCACATGATGGAAAAGGGTCCGTGAGCTCTCTGGTGACCCCACCTATCCGGGCTCCACTCTCATGACCTGATTACCTCTCACATCCAAACATTATTATAATGGCATTGGGATTAGGGTTGTGACACATGAACGTAGGGAAGACACAGACGTTCAGTTCATTGCAACAATCGTCACTTCTGAATGTTTGTTCTTTGCAGTTTCAGGACAGAAGGTCAGAGAGACTGGCCAGCCCAGAAGAGAAGGAGATGGGACTGGTATAATTTTGACACACTGAAGGGAAAAGCAAGACCGGGCCTGAAGACTGCGGCCATTTGCTTTCTGATGCTGAGAAGTCCGGAGAGACAGAGAGTGAATGTTCTGGGGCTGGAGCCCCAGCTGGTAGGCGACGTGGGATCTATAGTGATACGTGTGTTGACGTTTTGCATTCCAGCTTCTGGTTGAGGTGTTTCCACACGGCACAGTGAGCCTGCATCCGTGGACTCTGGAAATCCTGCCCCTTCCTGTGTATTTGTTCCCTGCCACATACATATTTTCAGCATCTGGAGGCCCCAGACTACCTGTCAAAAGAATGAGTTCCACACCTAGAGAGGACACCAGAGGAGATTCGTCGCAAGCAGCCCTCCCATTCTGCGTAAGAAACAACAGAAGCCCCAGAGAGGGGAAGGGACCTGCCACTAACAGGCGGGATGTGGAAGGTGTCTGGGGCTAGAACACACATTTCTTCACCCCTCTCCCCAAACCTGCCACCACCTGCCTGGCTTTCTGGGGCTTTGCTGCTGGAGGCCCCCTGATTTCAGGGTGGGACCTGCTGAATATACTAATGCACACGTCCCACTCACGTGCTTCAAGGACCTTTCTTATACATGTGAGCAGGGGTGGTGAATTCTCGGCAACAAGAGATTATTGATTATCATCTGAAGATAGGACCTGGTAGAGGTTCTAAAGGGAGAGGAAAAGGACGTCGGCTGACATTTAATTTGCTGGTGTCTCTGAGATACTAGAGTGAGCCTCAAGGATTCCCTGTTACATTTTGCTTTCCCGTGCATTCGTTCCAGACCAATGCTTTTTTTAAACTCCTTTTTCCCAGGGCGCAGGCACAAGTCCTTGAGAATTTACGTGACAGATGTCCATGCTATGCCAAAAGTTGCCTTTTATTTCCAGTGCTTGAGTCCTCCTTAGTTGGTCAGTCTTATGTATCCAACTGGCCTCTGGTGATGCCTGTGGGTTATTTGACTTCTCAGGAAAACACAGCTCAAGTTCAAGTCAAGATTCCCGCTCTACTGAGAGCAATGGCAGCTTGCTTTTCTGAAACCTCTAGAAGAATTTTTGGACTGTTTTGTATGTGAGAAAAGGTCAGAATGAAGATCCAGAATCTTCAGTTTGTATAAAATCTTAGGACAACTACATTCCAAAGAGACTTTTTTCTCAACTGGATGACTGTATGAAGATTTTGTTTTTGCCCGTGTGATTATGAATAAGGATACTTCTCCCATCTTCCTGCTGGTGTTTGACAATGATGCTATTGTTATCCTAAGAGCAGGCAGGTGGATCTGAGCATTAAGACATAGTCAGGTTTTTATGCTCAAGAAAATGAATCGGAACCCAGGAGAGTGTGTTCCAAGGGTGCAAGGGAAGTTCAGGGCAAGTGGGGACGTAGCTCAGCTGAGCTGGTGAACCCTTCCCAGCAGACTGGTCAAATTATATTCTTGGACTAAGACCTTCATTAAAGGGCTGTACCTCACAGACTGAGCCTACCACCGTGCATCATTATGGAAGACTGGTCATGATAATAGTAATTTGAATGAAGTTAAAAGGGCAGTCTCAATTAGAACAGGTATTCACATTTCAACGTCTCTTGAGTAGAACTTCTGTCAGGTAATGATACTTTTCTAAGCAAAATAAGCATTTGAGGGTATACATGGCCCGCCCTGGTGTGCAAGGTTTAGAAACACACAGAACTTTCCATGGTTTTAGGTTTCTATGGTTTGGGGCCACAAAACTTCATTACAGAACAATTCTGGCCAACAACTTGGTCTACACTGTGACTCAGCTGAGCTACGTAAGGGCCTTGCTCAGACTAGCCTGGCCATTGCTAAATAGCTACGTATTTTTCTATCAGAGGCAGCATCAGAATGCGTCCTTGAGGAATCCTGATGAAAGACAGACCATTGTTTCTCTATCTAGTTGTGTTCCAATGTGGACTTTCACACAGTGTGTTTGCAGCAGGTGACAGAGAGAGCTTCTGGGAGAGAAGGGTGGGAGGGTCACCACCCCTTGCTACACTTTACAACTCCCAACAGAGAAAGTGTGCAGCGTACGTGTGGGTGTTTGGCTGACTTGTGGTAAAAAATAAACATGGTTTCCTGTTTGTCTCCTGTTTTCCTTCCTTTCTTCATTCATTTCATTCTTATTTTCATTCAAGTGGCAAGGAGTGGCTGCTGCTTCCTGGCAGGGCCACATTTTATACAGGCAAGGGGGTCATTATTTGGGGAACCAAAAAGAAAAGAAAAGAATGGCAGTACCTGTAACCTGTCCCAAATTCTCACCTCTCCCTCATCAGTATCATTCCTTAAAATAATATTGAGCATAATATTAGGCTGAATAATTTAGGCTGAATTATTGTGTTTCTTGGAGTGTTGAAAGATTGATACCTGGAAGCATTATAATTTTCTCCTGTGTCTGATTAGCTTGAAGCAGTTCCAAGTTGAGAGAAAATTCTGTTGCCTGTCCATCCACTGACCCATCCATCCACCCCGACTCATCCAGCCGTCCAAAGAAGGGGGTGAGCGTTCTGTGTGGAGGAGACAGAAGGAGCACAGGGTTGAGGGACGATAAGCTTGGTGTTTCTAAGGAAGAACAGGGAGGTCACAGAGCTGGAGCCCAGGGAGGAGCAGGGAGAGGGGACTGAAAGGAGGAGAGTGGGGAGTGTGTGTGGGGTTAGGTCTTAGACAGCCCTGCAGACCTCAGGCAAAGACTGCTGGTGACTTCATTCCCACTGCAATGAGAATCCACTGAGGGGCTGTCATCCCAGGGAGGCATGCTGTGACCTGCAGTTCAGAAGCGCCACTCTGGCGTCTCATGGAGAATGGGCTTGAGGATGGTAAGAATGGAAGCTGGAGGTCTGAGAGAGGTGACAGGACTGATGGAGAGAAAGGGACAGATTCAGAATGTGGAGCTGATAGGATCTGATGATGGACTAGACAGAGTGAGAGGGACAGTTGTGACCGACACACGGCTTCCAGGTGCAGGGCTTGGACAATGACATTGCTGGTGAGGGGAGGCAAGTGAAGAGTGGGGGTCAGATGGGTGAGGTGGGAGACAGTTCTGTCATCTATGTCTCGGTCTGCAGTGTCTACGGACCCTCTGAGAGAAGGTGTCCAGGGGGCAAGAAGGTGTCCAGGGCTGCAGCTGAGGCGTGAGTCTGGGCGGAGGCAGACACGGGGAGGTCCTCAGCCCCTGGAAGGTATCTCATGCAGTGGGACTGGAAAACATCACGGAGACAGGAGCATGTTGGTGGAGCAGGACCCTGGAGCCCTCCAGCATTGAGAGATTGGTAAAAAGAGGGTGAGACAGCAAAGAGGAGGTACAGTCACCATCTGCTCAGTTAGGGACTCATGAGCATGCCAGATGGGAGAGCCCCATTTATTCAGTGGAGGGTTTTTACTGGGACTTGCAAGAGTCTGATTTCTCAGACTAGAAATCAATGGTTTACACGTATATTTGCTGTCTAGGCTTCGGGTGACGGGTGAATTACTCTGCATAATGCACACCTTACATGGAGTAACTTGAAAGTTTTGGGAAGTGGGAAAGGGATGAGATTTCTATTGTCCTTAGAATGTTGCTTAGTGACCCAAGATCCTGGGGAGATTCCGCGGTAGTGAAGGCAGGGTGCTCTGCATCTGTCCTCAGTTCATCTAGTTAGGTCAGCGCGGTGGTAAAAGCACCTTGGGAGCCTGGGGCACTGCCTTCTCCTCATCACCTACTGGCTTGGTGACCTTGAGCAAATTGCTTAACCTCTCTGAGCATCATTGCTTTAATGTGCAATAGTGGTGGTTAGTAGTCCTCACGTGATATTGCCCTGTGTGCGTGTGTGTGTGTGTGTGTGTGTGTGTGTAAGGATGGAGGTAGCCCATGAAATGTGCTTAACACGTGACTAGGGCTTTGCAAACTGTCGTTCTCAGCTGGGTGGTTACTGTGCCCAACACCTTCTCGCCTAACTCGGCTCTCTGCTCCATGCTGTACCTGTTTTAACCTTTGTCAAAGTTTCTCTGCAGTTCCCAAGGTCTAATCTCCCCCCTTTCTTCCTTTGTACTTCCTGCCTGTCTCCTTTTCTGTGTCTTTTATTCAACATTTAATAAGCATTTTTAAGCTTGGCCTGTGTTTTGGGCTCTGAGACAGGTACTGAACGCCACAAACCCTTCCTTAGCTAATTCACCTTACCAGTCTCTCCCCTCCCTCCCTCTCTCCCTCCCTCTCGGTGGCTCTCTTTATATAATCTGACATTGATCTTGTATGGTGTTGTGACTTCTAAAAATTCCAATTGTGTGACTAGTTTTCCCAGGGAGACTATAAGATCCTGCTTGGAAGGCAAACACCTAACATTTAAAAAAAAATTAACTAGGGTGGCGCGTGTGGCTCAAAGGGGTAGGGCGCTGGCCCCATATGCCAGAGGTGGTGGGTTCAAACCTAGCTGCGGCCAAAAACTGCAAAACAACAACAATAACAACAACAAACAAACAAACAAACAAAAAACACAAAAATTAACTAGTGTGTAGAGCAAAAGGCCAGATGCCTCATAGGCATGTTCAAATGAAATGAGACCTGGGAAATGCTTTGCCAAGCCCAGCTGGGAAAATCCTCCAGACTCAGGTCTCCTGGGGTCTCCCTGCCTCACTGCTGCACCGTGGCCGTTCCCAGACTGTGATGGACGAGAACTGCCTCAGTCACACAAGTCACACAGTGGTACCTAAGGAAGGTGCCCACCAATCAAAGGGTGGTTTGCTGATGCTCAATTTTGCTTCTTGGAACTTGCCAACATCCGTTTGCCCTCTGTCACAGGCGTGCTCGCTGCCGAGTCACCTGCGCTCTCTGCAATTCTCTGATTCCTGGGAACAGCTGCTACATTTGCACAAAACCACACCCAACTTTCCAAAGCCTAGGTGCCATGGTTCACCCCATTCATCCACTTCTTTTGCCAGACACTTAATGAGTAACCACCAGCACCAGGCATTCCTGGGCATGGGGGAATACAGCAGTGGCTAACACGTAATCACCACTCTGCAGGAAATCAGAGCCCTCGAGGCAGACAGCAGACAGCCACAACTTGTTGGGATAAGCATCCTAAACATGGAGCAAAATAGAGAGAAACTCATCCTGCCTGTGAGTGGGAAGGAAGCTTCACAGGGAAGGTGAAGCATAAGATGTTGCCTGGGAGACAAGAACAGGAAGTGGGGTTGAGGCAGAGGAAACACTGTGTGTAAAGGCACAGAGGAGTGCAAGAGTCCAGGATGCTAGGATGGACGGAGAGGCGCGGATGTGAGAGGTGGGATTCAAAGGAGGTGGGCTGGAAGGAGCGATGATGAGGCTGGAGCAGGTGCAGGAGGGCCCCGGACACACGCGCAGGACTTGGGCTCTCACTGTGTACAGGCAATGGGGGTCCGCTTGAAGAGTGGGGAGACGTAATCCCACTTGTCAGAAAAATCTCTCCAACACCGAGAATGGCTACCGGGGCTATTGTATAATAAATGTGGAGAAGAGACAATGAGAAGCTAAGATAGCGGAAGGCAGGGGAAGATGGGCCGTCTCATTCCAGTAGAACCCCCACGTTGACCAGCTCCCTGCACTGACCACCTCCTACGTTGACTTAATTTTCACAGACCTGACATGGACGTATCAGTACAGTAGGCCTCGTTCCTTATGGTGACCACCTCCATATGTTGGCCAGTTTGTCACAGTCCCTTGTGTGGTCAACTTAGAGAGTTCTATTGTAATTTGAAGGATGCTTAGAAGGCGGCGACATAGTGAGTGAGAGATGTTATGTTGACTGTTCCAGCAGCTCGGGAGGTGGCAGCTTTGTTCAACGAGATGGCTAAGATGGGAAGATAACAAAGGCTTTTTTTTTGGGGGGGGGACTGTGATGTTTGGTGCTTGGGACATGCTGAACCTGGGCCAGTCAAGGGGACAGGGATGAAGCTACAAATGGCATCATTTCAGGGACTTGCCTCCCCTATTCTTTGCTTTGCTCATAGATCAGCACCTTTTCAGTAGAATGGGAATGTTGATCTTCTTGAGTTTCAGCATTTGACAGGTGTAGGTTCAAATTTTGACACTCTCATTTTCTGGTAGCCTGACTTTATACCCACACTTACAGGCCAGCTTTCATGACTGAAACCTATCAGTATCAGTCTGGAAGGTTCTTGCCATAATGTAAAGAGACCTGGGGGACCGTGTAACCAGTGGTCAAGCAGTGTAGAGTTCAACAAAGACTGTTCTAAGCCCTTAACGAGGCTCTGTGCACAGTTAGCTATTCCCAAGCTTTTTATTAAAAAACAAACAAACAAACAAAAAAAACCTACACATAATTTTTGGAAATGCACTTTGCGTACCAAAGCCCTGTTTTCTCACCTTAATTATTCCTGGAGAAGTTCTACAGATTGTAAAGGACTGTGGGCCCTAAGATTCAATTCACATGTTCCCTTTCCTAGCAGTCCAGAAAAAAAATTTTTGGAAAAATCCACACAGCAGCCCTCAGCGATTACTGCAATTGCCCAGCTACATGTTATTCACGAAGTGCAGATTATAGGGTTACTTAGCTGGGAGCTCTATGCCTCCACCAGATAAAACTAAATTAAAAAAAATAACAACCCAAACATGCAAACGCTGAACATTTTCTGAGCATATGGCAGCATTTAGTTCTAGTCAGCAAGAAACAGGAGCAAAACAAAACAAAGAAAAGCTCTGAGCAGGACTTTCTGTTTCTCCTCCTCCCCACCCCCCGTTTTGTTTTGCTCCTTGAGAGTGTGGCTGAGTCCCAGGGTTGGTTCTGCAGAACAAGCCTTATTTGGGAAAACCTGATACTAATATTTGCATTTTAAAATACAAGCTTTGTTTCAAAAGTTTGTTGTTAGATCTGTATTTTAAAACTTGGCCTTTGATTTTGCATAGGGATGGCGGATGTATAATAGATGCCCGAGTCAGCCTGGGCAAACAATCCTGGGCCGGCAAACACCACCACCTCCCACCATGTTGCTCGAGCTAGAAACCTAGAAGGTATTTTGGAAACCTTCTGCTCCCACCTATGCTGTCCATTCCAACTTTACATTTTGCCGTGTGAAGATGGGGTATTTGATTAGTGTAGAACCTGAAACTATCTCTGCCCTCTCACCTCCTCTCTGTCTCTTCTGCCTCCACCTCGCTCCAAGCCATCGATCTTCTCCTGCCCCCTGACCACAGTGCAAAGTCTCAACTGGGTCTCTCATTCTGATGCTCCAACCCTCTCTCTGCATGGTGGGCAGGACCATCTTTTTAATAGGCTGTCTCAGGCTTGAAACTCTTTGGTGGGTCCCCATGGCCCTTGTGGGGTCCTTCTGCCCAGGGCCAGGTGCCCTCCCCCACCCAGCGGCACTCCTGCCTGTCTCCGTCTCTTAGTCCAGCCTCCAGGCCCCTCTCAGTGTCTGGAAGACACTGAGCTCACCGACCATCAGGGCTTCTGTGTGCTGTTCTTCATGCTTGGAAGATGCCTCCCCTATGGCTGACTCACCCTGTCTCCATTTCAATGTCACTTCCTTGGGGAAGCCTTCTCTGATTTCCCAGGTAAAGGTAAGTCCCTGTGTCAATATGTCCCTAGAGAATCCTATCTCCCTGGAGATCACTTATCTGTTTGTCCCTTTCACTAACTTCCTGGATCAGGGGATGGGCAGCTGGGCAGAGACTTGCTCTATCTTGCTCCCAGGGCATCCTTCGCACCTGTGCTGTGCCCAGAACACTGCAGCCACTCACTCAGATATTTGCTGAATGAATGAATGCAACGGAGGTGCAGACACTTGCCACTACATGTGACCTTATGTCCATGGAAAAGGCATGCAAGGTTCCACTGCCCCACGTGTGTCCACATGGGACAGTCCGAATGGAGACTGTGCCAGGACAAGCCATGGGGGTGGCTGCCAGGGGCTGAAACAGGTGCTCCAGCAGGGCAGCAGGGGAGAGAGCCAGCACCTGAGTACCACAGAAGAGGCAAGGAGGTGCTGGCCATGGGCTGAGCAGTGGCCATGGGGAACAGACCAAAGACTTTTTGTGAGCAAGGAATTTATATTTTATGTATAGAGCCTGGTGTAGGCCTGGGGGTGCTCAGAGAGTGTCACTGAGGAGGGGGTGAGGGAAGGGTCTGAGGTCAGAGGACCCTTATTTACGCTTCTCAGGATAAGTCAGCCGAGGCAACCATTATTGCTTCTTACCTTAGTCCTGCCTTACCCAAGTCCTACGAAGAGAAGATAAGCTTTTCTTTTTTTAAATGTAGATTTTGCTCTGTGTAATGAATGGGCTCCCAATAAGCTGTATGTAACTGAGATTTATTGTTAATTGTGAACCAACTCGTCATTTCTTCTTCTAAATGCCTGGGCTCCCGGTCTAAGTGTTGGAAATCTCTGTGGGTCTCAAGTTCTTGCTGTTTTCCATTACATGTGGGTTGTTTCATAAGTTTTGAGATACACAGATATCAAGAAATATAAAATCTGTGTGGACCGAAACAAATGGAGCCCTCCCAGCAACTCCAGTAAGCAAGGTGAAACTTGCACAGGTGAATCAGAAAGGACGCTGTCAACTGTGATTCTTGGGATTGAAAGAATGGACCATAACACAGTCTGTCTCAAAACTTGCATAGTGACCTACATATTTCCCCAGAGCTTTAACTCTACTTGAGTTCTTGGTAGAAGGCTATTCCTTGTTTCCAAGAAAGCATATAGTTGGGGAACACTGATGTCAACCCCTCACTGGCACCTGTGTGGAACTTCCCCCACCTGTGGAAGCAGAAGGCAGGGAGTGGCTCACGGCAACAATAACAGGAGACAAGAAGCTTCTGCACAAGCTGCCAGATCATGTGCAAGAGACAAGGGATGTTTCCTTGAGACAGATGGCAAATTAGCCTGCAGCTAGCTGGAGTAGTGGCGGAACAACACTCCGCAGAAGTGTGGTACAGGTCCTTCTTGGAAGGTGTGCTAGTCTATTTTCTGTTACTTATTCCTGAAACTGGTTAATTTACAAAGAAATTTATTTCTAGCACTTAGGAGGCAGAGAAGTCCAAGGTCAAGGAGCCTTCTTGATGATGGGGGTTCTGCAGAGTCCTGGGGTGGCTCAGGGCATCACATAAGGTCCCTAGTCCTACTCCCATGATCAGCTATTAATTCATTGATGTGTGAATGGGTTGATCCATTCATGAGGAGAGAGCCTCATGACCCAGTCACTTCTTAAAGTCCCCGCTTGGGGATTAGCTTTCAACGTGAATTTGGAGAGAACAAATAAACCACAGCAGATGAGAACTGGATTAGTTCTTGACTTCTTTGCTGACGGTTTACTCTCCAAAAATGCAAAGGAAAACACGCAGGGGCCTTGTACTTGGGACTTAAACCTGTAAGGAAAGACTGGTTGGGTACAAAAAGGAGAAGGGATGTTTTAGGGGAGAAAAACTCCCCTTGGTAGAACTATGGCAAGGGTGTAAGTGCTGAGATCATATCCCCTGGGTCCAAATTCTGGTTCTGCTACTTATGAGCCATGTTCCTTCACCTTGCTGTGCCTCTGTTCCCTCTATAACATGGGGATAATGGCAACACATATGTCATAGCATGGTTGCAGAAATCAAATGAGTTGATATATGTAGTGTGCAGGAAATATTCAATAAATATTGGCTGTTAGCATTACTGTTACTTGAATTCGTATTTGCGATGAAAAGTTTAGATGGAGATGATTATGAACTCTAGACTTTAGGAAAATTAAAATATAATTTAAAAATGAATTTTTTAAAATAATTTATAAAAAATTGGTCAGCTCAATTTTATAAAATTTTTTTTAATAATTTATAAAAAATTGGTGGCTCAAAGAAGTGGGGCGCCAGCCCCATATGCTGGAAGTGGAGGGTTCAGACCTAGCCCCGGCCAAGAAAAAAAAAAAAAAATAAATAAAAATAAATAAATAAATTTTATGCTATGGGGAGGGAGGCTGGGCATCAGGGATCATGTCACTCTTAACAGCTGTTACCTATTTTTTGGTTTGTTTGTAATATTTTGTACTTTATTAAGATTGCCAAATACTATTAAAATTAAAAAAAATTAAATGCATGTGTATACAACTTTTTGCCAGATAAAAATGTAGTCATTTTTATTTGAAAAATAAAATAAAATAAAATTAAAATTTAAAAATTTTTTAATTAAAAAATTCAAAGGCAAGTGAAGTAGGCATTGTAGAGGAGAATTTGGCTTATGACAGTTCAGCAAGCTTTTTCTGTAAAGGGCCAGATAATACATGTTTTTGACTGTTGACCACAGAGTCTCTGCAGCAACGAGTGAACTTTGTGACTGTAGCATGAACACTGGCCCACATGACGTGTGCACAAAGCATGTCTGCGTCCCAATAAAACTTTATTTACAAAGACAGATTGGGATGGTTTGCAGACCCCTGCTTTAAGGAGAATGGGAAACACTACAGTATAAAATTCCACCTGTGCAATTGTAGATTATGCCAGTCAATTGAAAAGTGGGGAGACAATTGAATGAAGCGACCTGGCAGCCAAGGGAGCCGGTTACTTCAGGCTGAGAGGACACGTGCCAGAAAGGCGGACACTGTGGCATCTTCTGCCTCACGTAGTTCAGAAATAACCTTTGTTGTGTTAAAAGTGAAAAAGAGTAAGCCCCCTGCTAATCTGTGAAAAATGTTAAGGGTGTGTATCCACCTGGGTACAGTGTTGTAATGCAAACAGATGGCATGGCTTCTGTGAACACGGCTGCATGGGAGGGGACTTGGAAGTGGACTGCAGGACCCACAAGTGGGCTGGGATCCTTTGACAGATGTTGGTCAAAGGTGCAAAGAGAATACACAGTGAAAATGATGGAAACAAGATCTCAGACCAAAGACAACCTCAGCACTTTGATAAGGGCAAGAGATCGAAAAGTGATATCCAAGTTTCCAGACATGAACACGAGTTATCCCTAAACAGTGAGATTTGGAGTAATTATTTTCTTATTTATATCTCTGAGTAATTTTTATTATAATCATACATTTTTTAAAAATATCAAAGGAAAATTAAATCTATTTATGATGGAGCCATTGCTTTAGAGGAACACCCTTAGGAGTGATGCATAGAAATCATAAGAAGGCAGCTTTTTACTCAGCATAAAGAAAAATTTCTCATTGTAATCATCTGACTTGCAAATTACTGAGTGCTCCCCAGTAGCCATTTTCCTGCTTTCTTTTTCTGATGGATTAACTTGTCTCCCAGTATATGTCCAATATTCACCTTCTTAGCTTCCTTTGTAGTTAGGGCATATGTAAGATAACTCATCCTGGATAAAGAGACTTGTTAGGAAGTCTGCTGAGTGGCATTTGGGGGAGGTTTCTCTCTCTCTCTCTCTCTCTCTCCCTCCCTCTCTCTCTCTCTCTCTCTGTAATATGAGGAGAAACATCACCCTTTTAGTATTTGATGGCCTCTGTGAGGATGTAATGTTTGGTGCAGTGGCAGCCATCTGGTGACCATGAGGCACTAAATCTAAGGTTACCATCCAGCACCCTGGGGATGTTAGAGCAGAAAGACAAAAAAGTCCTTGATTCATTAAATTGTAACAATCTCCTCACCCCATCTTAAGACTTCAGAGCAAATGTTCTTATTGAGGATTTAGTTCTAGTTGCATATTAAAGTTTCTAATTATTTTGCTCTTTCCAAAATGCTGGCACAGAGATGTGATGTTGGTGTCCCTCTGGTGATCCAAAGGTGGTCATGTTTGAAAATATCTCAGCTAATTGTTTTAACACAGAACCTGCAGCAAGGGGTCAGAGTGCAGTTTTGCAATTTTTATTTCATGTCATTAAATTTCGTTGCTTTAACTATGGGAGGAAATAAAAGCGTTTTAATGTGGCTTGCTGGCTTCTCTTTCGAATGGCTGTCGTCATCCTTTCCCAAGTCCAGGTCTGTGGAAGACAGGGGTGAATCCTGGAGGTTCACATTGGTGGGGCATGGGGCACCCACTCTCTGCCTGGGGGGACTCATGAACAGGTCTCGGGGAAACACCAGTCTTCGCATCTCCTATGGGGCAGAGAATAATGGCAATGAAATGGCCTGTAGGGGTGGAGGGACTTGCTCCAAAGCACTGGGTTCAAATCCTGATTTTGCCACTCTCTTAATAACAATTCTATGTAAATTGCTTAATATATCCCTGATATTGTTCCCTCGAGCATAAAATGAGTATGATATTAACATGGTAGAGGACATGAGGACAAAGTGTGTGTAAGGTCTTCAGCACTACACCTGCATTTAGAAAGAGCTCACTACACAGGTGCTATTATTCCTAACACGGGAGATCTGCTCTTCCCCAGTGTCACAGTGAGTGGGGAAGGTACCTTTGTCCATATGGTGACTTTGTTCTTCTAGCAAGATCTTGGAGGGGTGGATTTAGGAGATAGTGGCTCAAATTCAGATAGCCCTCATCTTCTCAACCTGTCCACGCATGGAGCTATCCTTCTCGTTAATGTTTTATTATATTTGTGTTGTAGCATGATTTTAGCCTGTGGCTGAGTTTCCTTAGCAGATTAGAAGCTCTTTGACAGCAGGGGAAGGATTTCCGTTCTTGGATGCTCCAGAGGCTCAGCTCTGGACCGTGTTCATGCATTTGCTTAAGGAAGTTGGCCAGTGAATGGACAGGTGGGCAGCAGCAGCTACCTGGGAGATGAGGAATGGGGGCTACTTTCTAGAAGGCTCAGGAAGCGTAGATCTCAAACTCGCCCATACATTGGAATCTCCTGTGGATTGGGAGACCACGAATTATTTGGATAGATTCCAAGGGCCTGGGACTTTCAGTTTTAAAACTAGGATGGAGAGGTTTCCTGAGACTCATGACTTTTAGTGCTAAAAGTCAGAAAGTCTGGGGGAAAGTGTGAAAGTGGGCTCTGGGAAACTGGGATGAATTAGTCTTCCTGTCAGTGGAGCTTGAAACACGCTGATGTGAAGCCTGAGACCCAGCCCCAGAGCTTCGGATTCAAGCCGGGGTCTGGGCTGAGACCTGGACATTGGCATAGATAATGACTCAGGTGATTTTCGGTGTTGGGGAAGATAGTACTGATGAGCAAGAGCTCCTGACCAGGTTCCAGCACATACCACTGAGCTGTGAAGAGATTATAGGGGGCCTGACATCCTAGGCCCCCTTAAGACTTGGGGTGCTGATTATCTAGACCCACTAGCAACCTCCTGAGTTCATCCCAGTGTGCCTTCCAGAGAGTACCATTTTCTGGGTGTGCCATGACATGAACAAGGTTGGGCAGCGCTGATTGAGTAATAACGCATAAAGGGAGTGAACAGAGAGTTGTTAAAATACAGGGAATCCCAAGGTTCCATCCAAGACCATCCAAACTGGAATCACTACAAGTCTGGAAATCTACATTCAAGTCAGCCTTCCCAAATTATGTGCGCGCTCAAAAGTAGAGCTATAAGAAAGTATGTCTTGAAAATATTACAAAGTCTTAACAGTAAATGCTTTAAAGAAATTAACTTTGGAATACTCCCACCTGAATCGATTTGGGTCCAGAAAGTAGCAGGTGAGGTAGGGAAATAGGAACCAGAACCATCTTCCTTCATGTCTCAAAATCCTCCCTCTGCCCCAAGCTTGAAATGACCCTGCAAGCTGCCACCATCTACCCTCAGGCCTTCCCCTCACTCTTAGGTCAGTGACCGTTAGGTAGACTTGACAATCTCCTGTTCTCAGGTGACTGAGAACAAGATTATTGTGATTATTGTTCTGGACCCAATTGAGAACAAGATTATTATTCTCAAGCCTCCACCGCCTCCTGCCCTGTGAGCTTGCAGTGAACAGAAGTGGAAGAAGCATTCTCCTCTGCAGACTACGAGTGAGAAGCACAGATGCTGGCGATCATAAGCCACTCAAGTTCAGGGTCATTTGTTATGCAGCATTACTGCATCCAGAACTGACTAACACACTCCTCAAAGGGAGAAAGAACTGGGGTTTGTCACTGGTCCCACCAAAAGACCTTAAAATCCTTCCCAGAAAGAGGAGCTCACTGTGGTGGCAAGGGCTTGGAAGGGCGAGAAGACCTGCCCAAACTGGTAGCACTTTTGCACACTAACGTCTCCAAAGCGACTGCGGCGCTCCCTCCGGCCAGCCAGTCTCTTCTTCACCTTCATGTCCAGGAAGTGCTGGAAAGGGCCCTGCTGGGGCAGATGTGTCATTCGTGCCTGTGCAGGAGGCAGAGAGCACACGGTTACCAAGTAGCACGGGCTCCCTCCAAGACGAGGTTTTCTTTCTGGCACACACAACTTTTGCTCATGCTGCTGGTTTATTTACCTTTCTTAGTTTTCTGTGGCCTGGGGAGGCAGGCACCAGCGCCATCCCCTCTGTTTGCAGCTGGGAGTTGGGCACAGAGGATTGCCAGTGCAGGCACTGAGCTCTGGTTGTGACTGTCCTGCTCACTGTGGAGCCTGGAGCTGCCTCCGACCTCCAAAGTGGATCACTGAAGGTCTTTGATAGCCTTGTGGTGGCATGATTTATATAAAAATGTCATGTCAAGAATGCCCCAGGGTGAGAGCCATCCTTCCTGGAGGCAGGAGGCAGGATCCGATGTGCCATGGAGGGTCCTATCTTGAAATTCTCATCTAGTCTCTCTTTGAAAATGAGGTGCAAAGGAGCTTCATTAGCATTGCACAAGGAGAGACTCCAGCCTACGTTCCTAGACCAGGAGCTTCGCTGGACAATGCCCTCCCTGTACGGGTCTGTGAGTTCTTTACTGCCAGCAGCTCCTGAGGCACCAGGTCCTGCCTTTTGGCTGCTTGGACCATGGGCCTCCACTGGTTTTCCTAGTTTCTGACCATCCGGCCCTCCCAGGCATACCCAGCCCAGCCTGGTGCACAGAAGAGGTCCAGAACACACTCTGTCCTCGTCTCTGTTTCTTCTACACCCACAGAGGCAGGGTTGGGGTTGGCCACTGTCAGTGGTAGACTGACCTCAGCTGCTGGGGACCGAGTGTGCCCCCCCCCCCATCTGGCCAGGACACCTGGGAGGGTGGGGCTGTGCCAAGGCGTGGGCAGCTGGACACACCACAGCGACCTCATCACAATTAGGGAGTTAGGCCATTTCCTGCCTCCCACACAGCAGGAAACAGAGATGTGTGTTGTTTCTTCAGCATTAACTGTAGAGATGCCAGACAGGCCCCGAGACAGCGGCTCTGGAGGCAGGAGACAGGGGTGGTGGGGGTGGTGGTACTGACACGCACCAGAGACCACTGGTGAGTTTAGGGCTCAGACATTCCCCCTTCCTAGATAGGGAAACTGAGACCCAGCATGGTGACAACAGCAAGTACTTTCCAAAGGTTCTTTGTCATCTTCTTTTGCATCCAGTTTAAATTCCTGTATGTACTTTCAGGGTGGTGCCTCTGCTCCCAGGAAAGCAGTTTCCAGAGTGCACTGTGAGGAGTAGCTGCATGGCGCTCACTAACCTCACAGGGGCCCCTGACCAGAATAAGCTTCCACACCATCTACCCTGGGTCTGTGTCCCCTGCTTAACTTACTGCTGGTATTTCTCTCCTTGGTCATGCCCCACTCAGACCTTAAGGCCCTGAGAATAGTGCCTACACTTTATCCATCTGTATGACCCACAGGTCACATAGGAACTGCTCAGCAGAAGTGTGTCCCGTGAGCAAGTTATCAAGCTCTGTGGGAGAACATTTCTGGATTTTAGGATGATAAAGAGTAAGAGTTACATGAACGCTGAACTTTCCCAAACCACCTCTTCCATGCGAAGCAAAATGAACCCAATAACTGCAGAGTAAGCAACCAGGGGATAAGATGCATACGTGGGTCACTAAGAAAGTTTGGAGACATACTGTGTTATGGTCCAGCATTTCATTTCCCAGAAACACAGCCGACAGCATCCTTTCTGAGTCACCTGTGCCAGTTTTCACCTTGCTCAGCTGGTCAGTGTCGCTGGGAGGGTTTTGCTTGTCCTCATGTGCATGGATTTTGCATTTCTTGATTTTTGTGGATCTCAAAACTTTTGTAATGACCCACGTAACATCTTACATAGTGGATGCACAGCAGAAATTCAGGGCACGGGGAAGGAACATGGGTGCCCCAGCGTGGAAAAGACTATTAGGAACATCAGAAAACGGTTAGATTTTGAGGATTTCTTCTTTTTTATTTCTTTTGAGGAACTTGGTGAGGTTTGCCATGGGTTATGACTGACTTTGAGGGGTTCATTCCTCTCCCTGCACTGCCCCTGTCTGGTGGCAGGGAGGTGACAATGGGAGTGGGAAGGGAAAATACCTACTCCTGCTTTTTTTGGCATCCTTAGCCAGGGTGCTCTTTGCTCAGGGCACCCCTGTATGGGCCCCATTCTCACTTCTCAGTCTGCAAAGGCTAAGGGAGGAAGAGGGAGCCTGGAACACTTACGGCATCATGTGTATGGAAGCTCTTTGCTATTGGAGGAGACAACTCCCAGCTTCGCCCTATAGCTTTAGCAGAGCTCAGATTCGAGGAGATGGATGGTGGGTAAACAGGTCCCAGGGGGATCGGCAGCTTCCAATCTGTTCCAAGGAAGTGAGGAGAGAAATGTTACCCTTGAGGGTCCCCAGTGCAGCCCTGGCCTCCTCCCTAGCTGGACCAGGGTTTGCATCTGATGTTACGATGTAGCAAGGAAGAGGCTTGTGCAACTGAGACTCCATTCAGAGCCAAGAGTGGAGGCTCTGGCGGACCCAATCTATGTAATATTCCGATAGGCTTTTCTGGAAGCTCTGAGAATGTGATAAGCATGATGTGAAATTCTCCTGGCCAGCTGCATTATTGGAAGTTGGTCTGCAAGGGCAACATATTTGTTAAATTAGGCTAATTACAGATTAAGTTATGTGACCTTATTTTTCTGCACGTGTACAGGATTATTCTTTTACCTTAGTGCAGAGGTCAACAAACTTTCTTTCCCAGGGTCAGATAGCACACAGTTTATTTAGGCTTTGTAAGCTCTGCCAGCTCAGTTGCAACTAAACAACTCAATTACCGTAGCACCAAAGGAGCCCTAGATAGTGTGTAAATGAGTAGGCATGGCTGTGTTTTGATAAAACTTTATTTATGAACACCAAAATTTGAGTTACATGTAATTTTTTGTGTAACACAAAATATTATTCATTTGAGCTGTTGGAATGGAAAATCATTCTTCATTCATAAGTCATACAAAAACAAGTGGCAGAGGCAGAGTGTGATGGCATACATTTGTCACCGTAGCACTTTGGGAGGTCAAGATGGTAGGATTTGATGGGTCCTGGATTTCAAGACCCTTCTGGGCAACACAGCAAGACACCTGTAGTCCCAGCTATGTGAGAGGCTGAGGCTGGAGGATCGCTTGAGTCCAAGAGTTTGAGGCTTCCCTGAGCTGCGATTACAGGGTTGCACTTTAGCCTGGGTGAAAGAGCCAGACTCTGTCTCTTCAAAACGAAACCAAACCAAAACAAAACAAAGTAAGTGGCAGGATAAATTTGGCCCTTGGGCCACAGTTTGCTGACCCCTGCTGTGGGGGATGCCTGAATACATACACCCTCTTGTTGCAAGGAGAAAAAAGGGCTAGTTTTTAGAATAGAAAAGAACGTTCTGAACTTTCTCGGTAATTTCAAAATCTATGTTCAGGTTAGATGCCTGGGCCATGACAGATCTGAGAAGAACCGCCCCCAGACTTGCCTGCCTAACTCAATTACAAAATCCAGGGCTCCAGGGAACCTTGAAGTTTCCCAGTTCATGTTTTAGACCTTATGTGTAACCACATCTAAGCCAACAGAGGGACACAAGCCTCCCTTCTATTAAGGAAAAAAAAAAAAGATTCTAACTCGTAGAGCAAACAATTTCATCCTCATGTCCCTTAATCACTCGTTCTCATGCAGGCTAACTTTCAGGCCTGCCATGCGATTCCTCTTGGTGTAATCTAACTTTTGAACATCGTTGGAGAGGGTTGCTTATTATTCCACACTTATGCACCAGAGGGGTGCAAAATGGCAAGTCTCCAGCTCTGGGTTTTCTTTCCTGTCCCGGACCAAGCATGACTCTGGGCATGGCTTCCTCTTCCCTAGATGGAAGGGGCTGTTGTTAGGGCGAGGCGGGGATAGCATTTACTGATGTGGCTCCAGAATGTCTCCCGCAGCCTGGGGTGAAATGTGGCTCTTCAAACAGTATCTAAAAATTGAGAATGAAGTAAGCTGCACATCACACTTTCCCCAGGATTCCGGAGTAGGCATTAAAAAAATGACTCCGAATGATTCTGAAGTCTGCCAAAACACTCAGTTTTGAGACCATGATGGGATTCTGATAGTTAAAAAAAATGTTCATAGGTGGTGGGGGACTGGTATAGTTCAGTACTTTTGTCTAGTACATGCTCGGTAGAGGTTTACCCGATGAATGGGAAGGGGCAGGGTTTTGAAGAGCATTTTGCCTGAGCGGGAATTCTGGTTTCCTCCTATTCCAGTCTGCCTTGCATCTCAGGTCTTAGTAGAAACATGTGATATCTGGGTGCGGGGAGGAGGTGGGCAGGGAGAGTTCCCCACTGCACTCGAGGCAAATCGAATCCAGTCTTAATTTTACGACACCCAAGTATACAACGCTCCCTGTCTCAAACACTGCCATCAGCTTAGCATTATCTTAAGAATCCAGGAATCCAGCTTTCTCAGGCTTTGCCAAAGCCTCCTTAGTCACAAAGTGTCTGCTTCTGCAGCCATTCCTACTGGAAGCAGTGAACATTTGCATGTATAAGTCAGCCCCACCAGCTCGGGATGAGTCCCTGGGTTGTGAAGACTGCTGCTTTGTATGGGAGAAGACATGGAGGTCAGAAGAGGTGGAGGAAGAGGAGGCTGGGGCTCTGGGTTAACCTGTTTCCTTGCAAGATAACCAGGGGGTTTTGGCAAATTTTGAGCTCCTGTCCTTAGTAACAATTTGGGAGGGGGTTTGGGGGCAGAGACCAGAGGGAGAAGGAGGGACAGTTGGAAAGAGGTTACTTTCTGGAAGAGATTAAACCCTGGAGAGAGACAAAGTCAAAAGACAATTGAGAAACATTTTTAGAAGATTGTTTGTAACCTCAAAATTAGTTCCATGCCCTTCATGCCAAGCACTTCTCCTCTGGTACAGAAAGGGCATTTTTGTATCTTGACATTAGACTCTGAGGTCTTTAAGGCAAAATTTGGGTTCTACTGATCTTTGAAGCCCTGGTACCCAGCACAAAGTATGACATATAGTAGGTGCTTAAAACATGCAGGTAACAGACTGACCATTAAATGTACAAGCAGAAAACATGCAGAGCTCCGGCGGCTTTCCTGGGTAGGCGAGAAACCCAATCCTTTCTCAGTACCATCCCAGCCCTTCCCTACCTAGGAATGGGCTTTCTCTGCCAAAAGTAGCATCTGTCCAGACGCAGGACGTGCTAATTTCAATGCCTTTTCTGAACGTAAATGGAAAAATGTGTCGCTGTTCATGTCTCTTTGGCTTATCATGTTTGTAGCAGTTTTTCTAAAAAGAGAATTTAGGTTTCAGTCTATTGGGAAACTACCAAGCTTTGGCTAGAGTAGCAATTCTCCACCCTGGCAGTATGTTGGAACTTCTGGAAGGGCTCCTAAAAATCCCAGCTCATGGGTGCACCCCACACCAATCGCATCTGATTTGGGGCAGGAGGGACTCTGTACAAATCCTCCAGGTAATTCAAGCACGGGCAGCCGAGGCCGAGGCTCCCCTGAGTTAGTGTGAGTTTACTGCTGCTGGAGCACTCACACCTAATAGCCGCCGCCCCTCTGTAATTAGTTCAGCAGTCGAACCAGAGGGTCGGGGAAAGTGAAAATGATAATTCTGTGCATTACAGTGTTTCATTTGAGTCAGCACTTTTTAATTTTTTACAGTGGCTCCAATGAGCCAGGAAAATCCCGAGACTTTATATCAAAAAGTCATTTAGTTGGATTAAAACTTTGATTTTTTCCCAATTTTTGAATGGGATGGAAACTGTTAGTGCTAGAGAAATATCAGCATTTTTTTTAGAGCAAGGTCAATGTGATCATTTTCTGATTCTCTGGCTGCTAGCATGAAGTCCGTTCCGTGGTAGATGTTCAAAAAAGCTAAAATAATTATTGCAGCTGCTGCCAACTGGGGCTTTACCGTCATGTTCAGTATCTCACGTGATCTTCCAAACAAGCACACCAGGTGGGCCCTGTTGGTCTTTTCATTTTTCCCGGTGTAGCAGGCAGAATTCTAAGGTAGTTCTGCTCCTGGCTGTGCATGCCCCATGTAATTTCCTCTCTTTGAACATGGTCTGCACCCGTGACAGTGATGGGACATCACTCTTGTGATTGTGTTATGCTGGCAAAGGTGAAGGAATTTTGCAAATGTAATTAAGGTTCCTAATCAGTTGACTTTAAAAGTAATCAAAGGACACCTGCACCCAAATGTTTATCACGGCACAATTCACAGTTGCAAAGATGTGGACTCAACCTAAGTGCCCATCAAATGATGACTGAATAAAGAAAATGTGTTGTGCGTATATGTACATACACACACACACCCCTAAAGGAATAATACTTAGTCAAAAAAAAAAAAAAAAAGAAAGAATGTTTTTTACAATAACTTGGAAAGAACCAGAGACTTTTGTTGTTGTTTGTCAGTTTGTTTTTTGAGACAAGGTCTTACTCCATTGCCCTGGCATCATAGTCACAGCAACTCCAAACTCTTGGGCTTTAGCAATCCTCTTGCCTCAGTTTCCCAAATAGCTGAGACTACAAATGCCCGTCACTACACAAGGCTTTTTTTTTTTTTTAATTTTTTTTGTAGAGATGGAGTCTTGCTCTTATTCAGGCTTGTCTTGAACTCCTCAGCTCAAGCAATCCACCCACCTCGGCCTCCCAGAGTGCTAGGATTATAGGCGTGAGCCCCTGCACCTGGTTTGGAGGCCATTATTTTAAAGTGAAGTATCTAAAGAATGAAAAAACAAATACTACATGTTCTCACTTATAAGTAGGAACTAAATAATGGGTATGTATGATCATAAAGTGCTGTAATGGACATTGGAAATTAGGAAACTAAGAAACTAAGATAGGAGGGAAAGATAGGGGCAAGAGATAAAAAACTATCTATTGGGTACAATGTGCACTATTCTGATGACAGGTACACTAAAACCCCTAACTCTAGCATGAGACACCTCACCCATGTAACAAAAAACACTAATATTGGCTGGTGTAGTGGGTCATACCTGTAATCCCAGTACTCTGGGAGGCCAATGCAGGTTGAGCTTGCTCATTGCTTGAGCTCAGGAGTTTGAGACTAGCCTGAGAAAAGTGAGACCCCATCTCTGCTAAAAATTGAAAAACTAGCCAGGAGTTATGGCCAGAGCCTGTAGTCCCAGCTACTCTGGAGGCTGAGACAAGAGGATCACTTGAACCCATGAGTTTGAGGTCACTGTAAGCTGTGATGCCACGGCACTCTACCCAGGTTGACAGAGTGAGACTCTGTCTCAAAAAGAAAAAAAAAAAGTATCTTAAAAAAAAATTGTGTTCCCTAAATCTAGTGAAATTAAAAATAAATAAATAAATAAATAGCTGAAAGGGGGCCTATCTTTGGCAGCCCTGGCATGACCAGGAGAGCCCTTGAAAAGATGATCTTGGATGAGACTGAGGAAGCTACCATGAGTTCTACAGCTGCAAGGAACCAAACTCCACTGACAACCCAGAGCAACAGACGAGACTCTGAGCAGAGGACTTAGCTGAGTCATGCCCAGACTCTTGACCCTCAGAAACTATGATGTGATAAGCAGGCATTGCTTTTGGCCACTAGATTTGTGGTAAGTTGTTGTGCAGCAGTAGAACACTAATATATCAGTGAAAAAATAATGACACAGAAGACTTTAACCTCTCCGTGTCATTATTTTTTCACTAATATGTTAATGTTAGCTCTTGACACTCAGCCAAGGGACCATGTTAGGAACTGCAGAGCTGGGGGTCCCACCCTGACATTTCCGACCCTGTGCTGTTTAACCATGACACTATCATTGGTGTGTAAAAGGAAGCTCCTTTACACTAACTAGCTCACTGGTTTTCTGTGACCTATAAACTGGGGTTGGTTCCAACCCTGATGCTTTTGTATGATGAAGTGGAATTAGAGGCAGAGCTGCCAGCATAGCCCAACAGGTTTCTGAACATGGGCTACAGAATGGTGACCAGAGGTATGGAAAGGTATGTAAAAGGTATCTTTTACAGTTTCAGGCTTGACCCCCAAGTTGGTGCATATGTAAGTCATACACAAGAGAAGGACTGAGCAAGACATCTAGTCAGAACTGGGAGCACAAAGGCTCGTTTGCTGAACACCAAAGAAACTCTAAACAACAGAGACACAGTAGCAGTCACGTGGTGACCCTAATCTGCTTTGCTCCAGTAGAGTGGCTGCCAGAATTTAGACCACTGTAAACATTATACTTGCCCTTCCTTAAAACAGTGGTCCCCAACCTTTTTACACCAGGGACCAGTTTCATGGAAGACAATTTTTCCATAGGCCAAGGGAGGGGCCTTAGAGTATCATAAGGAGTGTGCAACCTAGACCCCTCCCATGTCTTAGATTCTCATAAGGAGTGTGCAGCCTAGACCCCTCCCATGCACAGTGTACTATTGTAAACTGGTTCGTGCTCCTGTGAGAACCTAACCCCCCATCCCCCACTGATGTGATAGGAGGCAGAGCTCAGACAGTGATGCATGTGATGGGGAGCAGTTGTAAATACAGTGGAAGCTTCACTCACCTGCTGCTCATCTCTTGCCATGTCTCATTTCCTAAAAGGCCACAGACCAGTACTGGTCTTCAACCCAGGGGTTGGGAATTGTAGCCTTAAAAGAAAGCTAAACTTTACCTTCAGTAGTAATGTAAATTTTAATCCAGCTTTTCCATATTCCTAAAGAGTGGGGGTGAGGGAGAGAGAGAGAAGAAGAGAGAGAATTTGGAGGATTTGGCTACTGTTAGACCAGGGCCAGGTGGACTCTCTTCACAGTGCATTGGCTGAGAGGGGTGGTGAAGGTCAGCTCTTGTGAGGGGTGGTGAAGGTCAGCTCTTGTGAGGAGTGATGAAGGTCAGCTCTTGTGAGGGGAGGTGAAGGTCAGCTCTTGTGAGAAGAGGTGAAGGTCAGCTCTTGTGAGGGGTGGTGAAGGTCAGCTCTTGTGA
>CAUYPK010091658.1:0-64974 GCA_963574355.1 Loris lydekkerianus | reverse complement strand
TATGTTCCAGCTCCATCCATGTAAACATGAAAGAGGTAAAGTCTCCATCTTTCTTTAAGGCTGCATAGTATTCCATGGTATACGTGTACCACAATTTGCTAGTCCATTCGTGGGTCGATGGACACTTGGGCTTCTTCTATGACTTAGCAATTATAAATTGGGCTGCAGTAAACATTCTGGTACAGATGTCTTTGTTATATTGTGACTTTTGGTCTTCTGGGTATAAAACCTAGTAAAGGAACTATAGGATCGAATAGCAGGTCTATTTTTAGGTCTCTAAGTATTCTCCAAACATCCTTCCAGAAGGAACATATTAGTGGGCATTCCCACCAGCAGTGTAGAAGTATGCCCTTTCCTCCACATCCATGCCAACATTTCTGGTTTTGGGATTTTGTTATGTGGGCTACTCTTACTGGGATTAGGTGATATCTCAATCTGGTTATTTTCTTAGCTACTTGCTACCTGTGTCTCTGACTCTTCCCTCACTCTCTTCTGCACTATCCCTTTGATAGAGCAGGACTGCTGTTCTCTTCCTCTACAACAGTGATTTTCAACAACTGTGCTGTGGCACATTGGTGTGCTGTGAGAGGCTCTTAGGTGGGCTGCAACATTTTTTGAAGATTATTAATTAAATTATTTTCAAAAGAAGTTTGAAGCATAGTAAATATATATTTTTTCTTTTCTTTGAGGCAGAGTCTCACTATGTCACCCTTGGTAGAGTGCTGTCCTCACAGCAACCTCTAACTCTTGGGCTTAAATGATTCTCTTGCCTCAACCTCCCGAGTAGCTGGGACTACAGGTGCCCACCACAAGGCCTGGCTATTTTTGTTGTTGCAGTTGATGTTGTTTAGCTGGCCAGGGACCAGGCTTGAACCTGCTGGCCTCAGTGTATGTGGCCGGCACCCTACTCAGTGAGCTACGGGCACCACCATAGTAAGTATGTTCTTTACTCTTTTTTTGTTTTGATGAACATAATTTAAGTGTGCTGTGGAAGTTTTACTGTAGGTTCAAGTGTGCTGTGAGATGAAAAAGGTTGAAGAACTCTGCTGTACAATGTGGCTCTTACAGACCTAGTGCCAGTTTCTTGGTCTCATCTCTTTTTTTGGGCAGGGAGGGGGGCAGAATCTCACTTTGTTGCCCTCAATAGAGTGTTGTGCCATCACAGCTAATAGCAACCTCAAACTCTTGGGCTTAAGCGATTTTCTCGCCTCAGCCTCTGAAGTAGATGGGACTACAGACGCCTGCCACAATACCCGACTATTTTTTGTTGCAGTTGTCATTGTTGTTTAGCAGGCCAGG
Source organism: Loris lydekkerianus (assembly GCA_963574355.1). Taxonomy (NCBI): domain Eukaryota; kingdom Metazoa; phylum Chordata; class Mammalia; order Primates; family Lorisidae; genus Loris; species Loris lydekkerianus. Next base: position 63,675 of record CAUYPK010091658.1, on the reverse strand, counting down.
GCTAGGTTCGAACTTGCCAGCCTCAGTGTATGTGTTGGCGCTGTAACCATTGTGCTATGGACGCCGAGCCCCTCCTCTCATCTCTATCAGTCCCCTACCTCGTCCCAGCACTATGCTAAAATGCTTGAAGAGTTGAATTTGGACGTGTTCTGACATACAAATGACCTGACCTCTTCCAAACCCACCCCTTATCCCTTGCCCCTTATTACCACAAACTAGGTGGCTGAAACAACAGAAATGTATTGTCCCAGAGTTCTGCAGGCTAGAAGTCTGAGGCCTGGGTGTCAGCAGGGTTAGCTCCTTCTGAGGGCTGTGAGGAAGAAGTTCCGTGCTTCTCCCCTGGAGGATCCCTAGCAATCTTTGATATTTCTTGGCTGGTCGAACCATCACCCAATCTCTGCCTTCATTTTCACATGGTGTTCTTTTAATAGGGACGCTAGTCAGATTAGGGGCCTACTCAACTCCAGTGTGACCTCATCTTGACTAAGTACATGTGCAGCAACCAACCCTGTTTCCAAATAGGGTTACAGTCCGAGGTACTGGAGATTCAGACTTCAGTATATGAATTTGAGGGGAATCCAGTTCCTCCCACAACAAATGAGTTCCAAATGAGGAAAGCAAAGCTAGACTTTAAGAAGAAACACTTTGCTCCTGTGCCTAAGGGCTGAGTGTTTGTCTTACAGAGGAGGAAAGCTGTGAGATTTTATTTGTCTGCTATTGGAGGCAGCTGTAAACAACTGCTTAGTGGCAGTGCAGAGGAAGCAGACTGTAGGGGTGTTGGAAGAAACCCAGATGAGTGTGTGGTTGGTGGGAGTGCCAGGTAGTAAGAGTGTCACTGGCTCATGAATAAAAAGTGCCCCGGGAGCTCCCAGCTTCCATCACTCTTCTCCCCCCAATGGGTACCTCGCCTTTCTTTGCCATCTTGAGAATCCTTATTCCGATTTAGACTCCTTTGATAATTTAAAGACCTGAGCAAGTCTATCTCCAACTTGGCAGATGATAGAGACTGTAGAGCTGTAGAGATGGACAGTCAGATGTGTCCTGGCCTCCTCCTATTTCCTAAGAAAACACAATTAAGCAGAATGCTCAGGAGAGGCTGGGAGGGCTGTACATTGGGCTCAGTTAGGGTAAACGTGCTACTCTGATCTGGCTTGGGATTTACTACCACAAGAAGTCTGGATAAGTATTTTCTTTTCTTTTTTTAAATTAAATCATAGCTATGTACGTTAATGCAATCGTGGGGTATAATGTGCTGGTTTTATATACAATTTGAAATATTTTCATCAAACTGGTTAACATAACCTTCACGGCATTATTTTAGTTATTGTGTTAAGACATTTATATTCTACATTTAGTAAATTTCACATGTACCCTTGTAAGATGCAAATTCCTGGCTGGTTGGAAATCCATACTGGATAAGTATTTTCTGATTTCCAACCAGCCAGGAATTTACAAACTTTGGAATGCAGTCCATTTCTGAGTTACAGAATTACATTATTAAACTGCTCAATTTAATAATTAAAGGTAGAGAATGATGTCAGTTCATCTGTGTAGTCAGCTGTGAAGCAGCCGTTTCATATATGCAGATCATTTCAATCCAGATTTTCAGATTTGCAAACAAATCCTCCATATATAAATATATACAAAGAAAAAAATTAAAAGCACACATAATTCCCCCATAAGGCAGAGGGCACCACTGCAGTAGCAAAACCACACCAAACCCTAACCACTCCCTAGTAACCATAGTCCTCCGCTAAATCTTGTTGTTTTTTTTCCTTTGATTTATAAATCTGGAAATCTCATGCTTTCTGGAATCCTTAATAAAAGATTACTTTTAAATGCCACAATTCTCAATTTTTGTTAATGCACTGAAAAAAATTGAAACTAATGAGGAAAAGATGATCCCAGTATTGTCATAAGAAAGAATAGGACTGGCCACCTTCCTGAGTTTTTATGAGTAATCAGTTTAACCTATTAAATTGTATATTGTCTTAAGAGCAAGACCATGTTTGCAGATGTATTTTTTTCTACAGTGACAACAAATGACTTAATGGAGTTCAATTCTTTGTTATATTCTTATTAACTAAGATTGTGTTTATTATTGTTTTTTTTTTTAAGAATTAAAATCCTACTATAAATTAAAATAGAGGTGCATTGGGTGTTTCTAAAATCAAGGATAGGAACCATTGATTATAATGATCACCTGTGTACGTGTGTTTCTCAGTGCAAGGAGTTAGAAAACTTTTGATGTATTAATGGGATTTATGAATATATTTTAAGAACAAGAATCTATGAATAACTAAGGAAAAAACAGAGTAACTGAGGATTTGGTTTTCTGCCCTATAGAGTTCGAATTAAATTTTGCTAAAAGTTCAGAAATTTAAAAGATTAAGTATTCTTTCTCTTCATGCAGTCTACTTAAAAACTAGTCAACATAATGCACTCGACAGCACATGCCCTTGAATGATTTGCAATACTAGAAATGTAGTGTTAGAATTGAAAAGGTTATTCTAAAGACCAGCCTTGCCTTCAACCAAATCAATGATGAAAGATGTTTGTTTTGGAACTGTTTTCAGCTAAAACTGTGATTTCTGGGTCATGTTCTGTTAACCAAATTTCAGTGAAAACTCTGACAAAGGTGTTCATACAACTTTGGGGAATACTGCACGATGTATAGCCCCGTAAGCCATCCACAGTGCACACGTATTTACAAAAGACCCTGAAAGCTTGCCTGTATATTTTTGTTTAAGTTCATAACACCATACTCATTTCAAGTATGGCAAAGTAACAATACTTGTGGAATACTAGTTGATAGATGAAGAGAACTAAATGTAGACTTGGTGAATATATTCAATTAAGAAAGAAAAAAACTCCATTGAGTTGAGATCAGAGGTTGCAGTCTCCTCCTCACCCTGTCCCCTTTTCCCCCACCCCATGAAAGGAAGTCAGGAAGTCTGTCCAGCTAAAATCAGAAACTCCTCAAGGAAAGAGAAAATGTCTCTTCAGTCTGAAAACTGTGTTGCCATTTGGGAGAGTTTGTGTTAGTGTTCTGAGTAAATAGCTGAAAAGGAAGAGAGCAGAAAAAATTTAGTACACATTTGTTCAGTTAAACTGACTGAAACTAAGGCTGAAATCCAAAAAACAAAACCTGAAGGTTACCAGTCAGCTGGTGAGCAGCCCTCATCTAGCATGTGCTGGAAGTAAACTGCCCTTTCTCCATGCTGGGCTCCTTAGCTCTGCCATCTGGAGACAGAAACCTCGGTCCCTTCCTCACGTGATACCCCATGGGGATTCCGAGCCTGTCACTGGGTCCTGACCGTACCTCTTCGCCAACCGCCTCCACTGAGGCACTTTGGACCATCTCTCAGAATGGAGCAGCATCCAGCCAGAGACTGAGGCTTTTATCATTGCTGGGCACACAGCCCAGAATATAGCAGTTATTCACAGATGTCTCCAGGGGGACAGAATAGGTCAAGGAAAGGTCCTCAGAACTGGGGAATTTCTGCATATTCCTTCTTGGCTACTTTAGCCTTGAAAGTATGTCTTTGCCCCATGTTACTCCCCAGCTTTCTCAGCAGGATCTCTTCCTAAGAGCCTGAAGTGTCAAGTCACTGCTTTTATTTTATTTATTTATTTGTTTGTTTGTTTTAGAGACAGAATCTCACTTTATCACCTTTGGTAGAGTGCTGTGGCATCACAGCTCACAGCAACCTCCAACTCCTGGGCTTAGGCGATTCTCTTGCCTCAGCCTCCTGAGTAGCTGGGACTACAGGCACCCACTACAATGCCCGGCTATTTTTTTGTTGCAGTTTGTCCGGGGCCGGGTTTGAACCCACCACTCTCAGTATATGGGGCCAGCGCCCTACCCACTGAGCCACAGGTGCTGCCCATCACTACTTTTATTTTTTAAGATTTATTGGTTTATTTATAAAGCTCTTAGAATAGGGCCTGCACATAATAAGTGCTGGATAAGTGATTATTAGAGAAAATAATTAAATGAACCCATTTATTTATACAAGTAGGCAACTGCTGCTGTAGAAGAATCCAAGAATTTTTGTGATGTTCTTTGTGGACATTATTTGTTATTAAAGCCTGCCTAATACAGAATTCATTTGGATTTTGTAAGTGTTTATTGAGTTTATCCTATCCACAGGGCATTGTGCAGGCTGTATGGTCAAAATAAAGATGGTAAGTGAGGCAGGCACAACGCTCAGAGAATGTTCATATGGTGGGGACTAAGGGGCAGGCACGTAGAAAAATTTCTGAGCTTATCCAGGTCAAGTATCTTCTCCAATTCACTTCCTGTATTTTCTGTTATTGTTAGAGCTGCTTATATTCTCTGTGCATTGCTGACAAAGCTCCTTTTCCTCTGTTTCTTCAGTAACATGTTCAGACAGATTGGTGTATAGATGCTTCATTCTTTAGTCTTTAGATGGTTGCCTCTCCAACAAAATCCTACCACTTCTGACTTTTAGCTTTTCCTAAGAAATCCTAGCTGTTTTCTCAAATTCCTTCTTACCTGCTACTTTTCTTTCCACATCTGATTCAGTTGGACTTTGACTCCAGTCTGATTGCCCAGTGTAAATGGAGTGAAGAATTAGGGGCCCGGATAGGCGGAGCTAGGGGTGCTGTAGGGGGTCTCAGCTAGTGTGTGTGTGTGTGTGTGTGTGTGTGTGTGTGTGTGTGTGTATGTGGGGGTGCTAACTTTGTGTCCATGGTTGCAGAGTGTGATCAAAGTCCCTGATAAACTAATGCCATGTATGATGGGATTTCTGGATCAGCAGGGCAAAAATAAACAAACCGGGGACTGTGCATTCGTCAGGATTGAGGGTTGCTTCAGATGGCACAGAACTTGACATGAGTGGCTTAATTGTGGGGTTTTTTTTGTTGTTGTTATATAAGAAGAAGTCTGGAGGCATAGCCAGTCACTGCTGTTGGTTCTTCATCAGTGTCAGGATTGCTGTCTCTGTCACTCTCTTAGCATTTCTCTGGTGGTCAGAAGTTGGCTGCTACAGCTCCGGTCACGGTCATCACATTTATATTCAAAGCAGGAAAAAAGTAATGACCATGCCATTTCATACTGAAGGAAACAGTTGAACTGGGCTAAGTCAAATTTTGCAGGGAGAGAAAGAATGCAGAGTACTATGAAGTTGATAAGGTAAGAGAGTATTTCTGCAAAACAATAACTAGTCTAGTTTAAGAGGCAGAAATGTGTAGTGGTTAAAAGCCTATGCTTTGAGTCAGAAAAATGTATCTAGATTCCATTCTTGACACGTACAAGCTATGGTGTTGGATGCATTTCTCAGTCTGTCTGAACCCCAGTTCCTTCATTGGTGAATGGAGAGAATAAGAGCTCCAAAGGCATTGTGAGGATTAAATGGGGGTAGGCATGGGGGATGTGAGGGACCTATGCTATTCCTCCTCCTTCTCTTACTGTTGTATACACAGCACCATCAGAATTAACGTCTCAGGTGCTTTAGGGGAGTACCAAAAGAAAACAATGAAATACTAGGGTAAGTTCACATCCCAGAGAGTGGAAATCTAATAGTTTTACATTTTCAGCAGGTTTAGTGATGACAAATGGCATGCTCATACTAGCCCTGTCTGTTCATCCCATATTAATATACAAATGCTTTTTAGATCCTCGTACGTAAAAGTCTTCTTGTCTAATTTCCATGTACTAAATATAAGAAATTGGGCCGTGTCAACCCAGAAAACCTTCTTCTTGGATAAATTTGTGTTATTTGTGGCAAAGGACCAAGTAAACAGATCTCCTGCATGAGATAGAACTGTTAACTGTCCTAGCCCAGTTTTTCAAATACCTTTTAATAAGTTATCATTGTGAAATTTTCATTTTGATAATAAATTTAACAGCTGAATCTTTTCTTCAGTAAGGTTTTATATTTTTAAGTTACCCATGTATTCATTTTTGATTTTGACATTTAATAATGCCCCAGAAATATATGGGAGAAATCATATCTACAACATTGGGGACTCTAAGATGTTCTTCAGGGGGAGGAAATAAATGTCATATTCAAAGCAATTATACAGGTAGAGCATTAAAAACATTAACTCTGTATCCAAAGTTTAAAATTCCAGTGTAAAGGGAGGGGAAAGGGAGGCAAAAAAGCCTAACTTTGACAGTATACATGTTAAGTTACTATTTATATTTCATTTTCTGCAGGGAAGAAATCTAAAAATGAATCAGACCTATTAGTTTTGTAATAGGAAGTTCTGTGAAAGATAGATAAAACCTCCGTGTTAAGTATGTAGCGTATCCTATTCGTCTGAAATGTACATGATTACCATATGGTTGTATGTAATTTCTTTTAAGAGTTTTAGAAAAAGAACCCATAGCCCTCTTCTATGAGAGAAATATAGCATACGTGCATATATAGTCATGGGCAAGGCAATGCCTTGAAAAAAATGTGGGTAACATCTAGGGAGATTCTTGATGCTTAGGTAGGTTCAGTATCAGTCCATGATTTTTGCAGAGTCTAGGTCAGGACCATTTCTCCTACCCAGTTCATAAACCTCTTTCCCCCGCCTTCTCCTTGCTCCGCGTGTCTTCGGGAATCTGTGAACAATTCTAATACCCCAGCCATGCACAACATCACCCGGCAAAAGTTTATGGTGACCTTTTCTGACTGTACCTTTACACACTAATGAGGTTTTCTGGGCTATATAGCTCTCTCCTTTGTCAGTGTATAACTCTTTTTTGTTGAGGAATCAAGGTCTCTGGGGGTGTCTGAGTGAAAAGGAATAAAGATAAAAATGCAGGTGTGACTAGTTGAAAAATAGAGACCGAATTTTAACTTGAAAATTGTTTGTGAACAGAAGGAGAGAGCCAGTATTGTCTTTGTAAGTGGTTGGTAAGTGGTAACTGTAGTAACCCAGATGGCCAACCCCAGCTCCACATGGTAAGTGCTTTCCATTCAGAGCCTTTGCAAAGTTCACCCGTCTGTAGATCTGCTAATGGGAAGCATGTGAGTCTCCAAGTACAGAGAAATAATCACCTGGAGATAAAACTCCCCGCAGAAAAATTAACACAACTTCTTTTATGAAAGGCAGGTCACTGTAAAGAGAAACTCTACATACTTATCAATTGTTGGAAAAAAAGATTTATGATGACATTGAGGTATGATAATCTCAAATATGTTCTGCATTGTTTTTAAAAGCTTTGTGTTTAAAATTCATAGCACTTTCTAATTCTGATAAAGTAGCCTAATTTTCTAGCTTGCTTTGTTCAGTAAAATGTATTTCTAAATCCATTTTAAGCAGCTATTTCTTCAATTTGAGTAATTTTCTCTCAAGTTAATAGATTCCACCTGACTTTTAATGTTAATATACACTATATATTCCAAACTGGCTGGTGACAATAGAAAGTACAATCAAAATGAAATTCAATTGTTTAAAGCATATCTAGCTAGTTATTTTGTTGAAACATTTCTTTATTTTCCTCCTCTTTGCCAAAGTAGAGTGATACCAAATCATATTTAACAGATTATATAACCCTTATCTGAAATGCTTGGGACCAGAAATGTTTTGGACTTTGGATGTTTTTTTGAATTTGGGAATATTTGCCTTATACCCAGTTGAACATCCCAAATGTGAAAATGTGAACTCTGAAATGCTCCCATGAACATTTCTTTTGGAAGTTAGGTCAGCACTCAAAAGTTTCAGATTTGGAGCATTTCAGATATCAGATCTTCAGATATGAAGCTCGACATGTACTTTACATTGAGGTTCTGTCTCCCTCTTCCTTCACAGCAAAAACAAAGAAGGTGTTAGATACAGTTGTGTCATTTTAAGATAATATGACTTGAAAACAATGATATTAATGAGAGAACATCTGCCTAGCAGTAAATGCCTACATTAATTAGTTCTGGGTTAGGGGTTGTCCAATGAGGAGAAGCATTTTGATTTTGAGGCATTTGGCATCAGTAATTTGATTTACAGATAGATGTTTTCATTTTATGTTAAGTTTAACACACTTTGACATTTTATCCAAATGATTGTATGTGTATAAAAATAATGCTGGTGGGTATTTTTGGCACTTTTTTATTATAGAGCACTTGCCATGAATCTCATTTTTTTTTTTTTTCCTTCTCAGCAGTGCCACTGGCTTTCTGAAAACCAGAGGGTAATATAGATGGTGAGAGAGAAATATTTTTTTTCTAAATTAGATGGTCAAACCAAGAGAAAACACGTATAACTTTGAGTCGATATTTCCCCTAAAGGTGCAGAGTTTCCTACCTTTAGCCTTGTCTTATGCACTCCTGTGTCCCCAGGTTCTAGAACAGAACTGGCACCTAGGAGGTTCCCAGTAAATATTACCTGAATGGAGGTTGTAGGTTTGGAAGGAGGGTGGTGGGGTTGAGCACTCAGATGTGAGCACAAGTCATACACAGGCATCAGTTTATAAGTGTAGTTTTTGAGTTATCCCTGTAACTTTCAGAGCTGAAAGCAAGGCCAGTTCCAGAACAGGATTAAGGGGCCAGCCAACTGGGCAGTTTCCCAGTGTGCTAATCTCCAAGAGGCATTGAAATCACTGAACATGTTCAAGACAGGGAAAATTGAATTTACTGAAATTCCTCTGCTGTCTGTCACTAGGGATTAGACGTAAGGCATTCCAGGGATATACTCTCAAGTTCCCTAAACAGGTATTCTCTGCTTTCTAAAGAGGATAGGTTGAGTTAATTATAGAGGTTTTATTTTGACGAGTGAAGTATTCCAATATTGGAGCAGAGCTGAATTATTTGGACAAGAGAAAATAGTCAAGTGCTGTCACTAGGGATCTTCTTATTCTGCTCTACCTTTAGGCAGAATTAGCCTTTTTTTCTCAAGTTGCAAGCCACCAGTTTAAAGGATAGTGGTGTAAAAAGGTGTCAAATCATTAGCCTACGCAAGAGTGATTACATATTTTGGTGTCTCATTGAAGCCCTAGACCAGTGCTTTCTAGTAGAGATACGTAACTTAAAAATGTGTAGTAGCCACATTAATCAAGTAAAAAGAGACAGATGAAATCGTAATTTTAATAATATATTTTATTTAACCCAATAAATCTATAATACGTCATTTCAATGTGTAATGTTAACATTATTGGATTGTTTTGCGTTCTCTTTTTTTGTACTAAGACTTCCAAACCCTGTGTGTATTTCACACTCAGATAGCAGGGCTCAGTTTGGACTAACCACATTCCAAGGGCCTCAGTGGACAGTGCAGTGTAGCCCTATGCTCTTCACAGGGCAGAGTCAGTGAGCGCCAGCTGGTGTCGTTGACCTGGTTCCAAAATGTCCTTTAACCAAAATATTTTCTCTTTGGCCACTGTGAAAATCCCACTGTTGGTGCCACTGTTTAAAAATCTCTTTAAGGAACTATTATTATAAATGTCTTAAAGTGTTTTTCTTCAAAATTAATCCTTTAGGTAGTTTAATTCTTCAATATGAACGTTGTTCATTTGGTCAGCCTTCTTTACCAAGTGAAGCTTCGTTGGTGGGTAACCACAGCTGTTTAGACCAATGATCAGCTACATTTAGATGGTTAGAGAAGAGGCTGGGGGCGGTGCCTATGGCGCTGGCCCCATATACTGGAAGTGGTGGGTTCAAACCCAGCCCCTGCCAAAAAACTTAAAAAAAAAAAAAAAAGAGGCCTAGAGGATGAATGTCATGTTTGGAAGCTAATGGGAAAATATTTACAGAGATGACTAGGAATAGCCTTAAAATTTGAGTTCAGGAAAGTGGGTAAAGGTACAGACACTTGTCATTTGATAGCTAATTGATAATTTAAAAGTTACTTTTACTAAATGGTAGGTAGTTTTTCTTTTTCTTCTCCTTTCTCCCTCATGAACTCGCTTCCTTTTATTTTTAAATTGAGATATGATTCATGTACAATAAAGTTACCACTTTAGAGGGTTACACTTCAGGGGTTTTCAGCATACCCACGAAGTTAGGCAGCCATCACCAACTGGGGGGTTACAGAGCCCTTTGCTTTGATTACACATCTTCTAGGGCTCACTCAACCATAATTCTCTTTCCGTAAGCCTTCCTTGAAGAGAGCAGGAGAAGGGTGGACGTGAGAACTAAGAAACGTAGCATTGTTTCTGTGTGCTCATATTTGGGCTATTAACTCCATGTAGATATCTCCAGACATCCTGGGAAAACTAATACAGTATCAAACATTAGTGAAGATACAGATTTGGGAGACGTTGTGTTTCTCAGTTTGCCTCTTAGTTCAAAATGCTGACCACATGGCCTTAGAAATATTTGGATTAAATAGTCCTGTTCTTCTTTCCAAATCTGTTTAAAAGAACTCACAACAAATTAGAGTTATTTGAATGGTTAAACAGTTTAAATCCACTCTAAGATAGAAGTTGTTTTGATTCTTAACTCATTTCCAGCATTACTACAGATCTGAAATACATTTTGAATAATCTAAGTTTTTAAAAGTAAAAGAGAACTTGTGACATATTAATATAACTCAAGGACTCTTGTTTGTATCCAGTAATTCTACCACATATGTTTGAGTGGTTAGCATAATTGTTGAGAATGTTCTCCCAGAGACATTACTGTCAATAACCAAGGATCATGTAGTCCAGGTCCTCACCTTGAATTCCATTTGAGTCACACCATTTTACATGAATTTAAATGGTTATGTTTTTATTTTTATTGAGGGAGAGGCAACTTCAAGGAATGTGGTTATCATGAGCTAATCTTACTCTTGGGGGACTGGAGATATTGTCTGACCCCTGAAAGTGTGATTGCTTTCTGATTGCCATTGGAACTGAACGTGTCTCATTGCTTAATGACGATGCTCTGTTGCCCTACTAACACGATGGACTAGACCAGGCGTCCTCAAACTTTTTAAACAGGGGGCCAATTCACTGTCCCTCAGACCATTGGAGGGCCGGACTATAGTTTAAAAAAAAAAAAAACAGAAAAAAAAACTATGAACAAATTCCTATGCACACTGCACATGTCTTATTTTGAAGCAAAAAACAAAACGGGAACAAAATACAATTCACACCGCTTCATGTGGCCTGCGCCGCAGTTTGAGGACGCCTGGACTAGACTGACAGAGAATTTCCGTAGCTCAGATTGAACAAAAGAACTGGGAGCAGGAGTTTTTATTATCATTTTTTTTTCCTGTTTTTCTTTCCTTTTGATGTTTTCCTTTATTCCTCTTTCCCCTCTTTTCACATGCAGAGCTATCACCCGTGGATCATGTAAGCGTGTCTTTGTGGAATAATTGTCTCCAGGTTGAGCATTAGCACCACACCGATTCTTCCAAAGGGACTTTCCGTTTCCTTCTTTGTTCTGGCCAGTTCTTCAACCATAACACTGGATCTTTATTATTTCCCCCCAAGTTATTTTCAAGCCTATTTTAAGCAAAAGAATGTAATACTGAAGGCTCTGTTTTAATTTGAGGCTTCCTAATTTTGTATACTGTTTATTTTTTTTTAAAAGCGTCCCAGTGCAGATTGCAGGTTGAATTCGTGTCAGAATCACCACACAAAGTTCTCTTGCTAACTTTAATTGGTAATTTCTAAGAGAGCAATAGAAAACATGGTGGTAAGGAATAATGTGCCCAGAAGCTCTTATTATAGGATTGGCGTGAATTCCACTTAATGACAAGCTTTCTCAAGCAGCAGTTGATTTTAAATCCTATTTTTCATTAGCGAGGTATAAAATGTTAATAATACCTTCCATTGTGCTGCCCTCTCCTAGTACAGTAGCATATATCTTCCATGTTCACCAGGACCCTTTTTAAGATCTTACCAGTGACTTATTTATATCATAAATAAGATTTGTTCAAGAAATAAAAATGTATGTTTTCCCATTGTTGCCTGTGTGTTTTTCTAATAATCACATTTGAAGCTTATTATGCAGTAATAGTCTTAAGATATTATTATTTTTTTAAATGTGCTACTTGGGTCTTAATACTAGTTTTTAATCTCTTCTTGTTTCTATGAAGTCTGAATGAGATTTTCAAAATTGAATAATAATTTGATCCGTTAATCTTTTGAAGCTGGTAATTTTATTTTCCTCTCTTTGCAGTCTCTGAGGTTCGCAAATGAATAGAGCTTCATTACTGCAGTCTGCGTTTAATAACCATTATCCATTATCTTGTAATTAAGACTCCCTGTAACGAATCATGAGGACAATGCAAAAATACATAGTACATTTCTTTAATGAACTGGAAAATGTTCATCTTGTTCTATTTAGTAATGAGTTGCTGAATAGTCATTAAATCCACTGGAGAATAGAGCTAGATGGATTTTGAAGACTGTCTTGAGTTTGTGGTTAATCTATTAGAATTAAAATTTCATCTTCTATTTTTATCAACAGCTGATTAGAAGTCATTCTGTTTGACCAAATTGATTAGAAGACCATATACAAGGGCAGCTGTTGTTTAATGAAAGTTTTTAATGAAACTGTACCATGGAGACTTGTAATTATAGGCCTTAGGAAAGCTTTGAGTTGCTTTAGACCACAAAAAAAAGTATTGTGCTAAAGATTTCAAATTAAGAAAATTAAAAAAAAATACAATTTAATATAATGCTATAAATTTATTATTAATTATAATTTCTACTAATTAGTTGAATATTAGTTTATTTAATGTGTTACTTTGACTTCTTCAGGCCTTTCATCTCCTAGTTTAATCATTTTCATTGAAATTGTGGACACTGATGAAGGAGCATCTGTGTAGATAGCTGTGTTAATTTGAGGTATTTTCTCATAAGGTTTTTTTCCCCAAAGCTGAGCAGAGGTAAGCTTGGTTAATGTTGGATTTACACGAGCTATGAGAAGACTCAATAGTGCTCTGTGGTGTTGGTAATTTGAAATGTAGTATCTATTTCTCAAAGGTAATTTTGTTTTAGCAGAAGGGCAAGGGAAATGATATTAAAACAAGAAGTAAAACAAAAGTGTGTGCCTACTTCATCCCATTGGAAAATCCATTGCTCTATTCACAGAAGTCAAGTACTAATGTACTTTCTAAACTATTTTGTGTAATTAAAGCTAGATCTTATTCCTGAATTTAAAGAAATAACCAGTGCCTGCATGCTTGATCTTTATGATCTCTGATTCTTAATTGTTCTTCCTCAACACATTCAAAACAGACACTAACTCTGGCATCTTATAACACCGGTCTCATGATCAGACCTCATGTTGTCTAAAGGACAGCGCCCAGACAATGTTTGCAGGTTCAAACTCTCTATGATGGTTTCCTGAGGGATAGTTACAGTCACAGGTTCAAACTCTCTATGATGGTTTCCTGAGGGATAGTTGCAGTCACAGGTTCAAACCCTCTATGATGGTTTCCTGAGGGATATTTACAGTCACATGTTCTAAAACACTTCCTCTCCCTTTACCTCACCCCCAACACAGATTTCTTAGATATTTAGATTTCTTCACTTTTGGTGTTAGTTCTAATAGTGATGTTCATTAGATATCACCCATTCACCTTTAAATTTTACTCCTCCTTTAAGGTCTTTAACAAATTCTCCACTGTTCTATGAACCCTTGTGTTATTCTACCTAAAGTAAATCTCTCTGAACCTTTCCAATTCTTTCTGATCTGAGTACTTCCTTGACATATATCCAAAACACCTTAAACACACATGTATTCTTATTTCCACTTCTGATTTCTAAATAATACAGGCTTGGCTTAATATTTAAAGACTTCTAGTTTCAACTTTGACATGTAATGATGCTGAAAGTTGTCGCGCCTGTCCTTAGAAAAAGCTGAATAAACTACAAATCAGTGACTTTTCTTAGGCCTATCCAGTAACTGAGGTCACAAAGCAAACTTTGACCTTCAAATCTGGGGACATTTGAATCCTGAAAGTCACAACTGAGATCTGCTTACCTGGAGCTCCTAGAGCCCCCACCCCCAGCCTCTGAAAGAAAAAACCAAGTGGGAACACTTAAATGGTAATTTTCACAAATGACTGGAGGCTGAGACGTTCCTATAATTTTGGGTTTACTTCCAGGAACTCCACCCACCAGGATATCACAGTAAAGAGCTAGGGAAAGTTTTCTTGCCTCTGGCGGAGGAAGGGGAAAATAATAATTTGCCCAGAGTGTTCTCTAAAACAAAGCCTACTCTCCAGGGCAAAAGACTTTACCAGAGTCTTACTCTGCTTGGGAGAAAGGCATTTTCCCTTTAGTCTTCCTGTCTCACCAAAGTGGGGCAGAAAAGCTAAGAAGCATTTGTGAAGGTTATGCCCAGGGACACAGGCCTGGTAAAAGACTTAAGATTTAATCATAAGATGATGGAATGAGATTATAAAATACTTCTCCTCTCTTGTCTGTTACCACCATACTAACATGGTCAGGATGATAACTGTGGGTTACAGCTGACAGAACTAAAAGACATAGGCTGTCTCTAAGAAGGCATTTTAGGATAGTCAAGAATAAACTTGGGAGACAAAAACAAGGATACTATAGAAATTTAATGACTTTGACACTTGCAGCTACAGCAAACATTAAACACAGTTCAACTCCAAGCCAGATTAACATAAAACCTCCCAAGGAAGGCCTGTTCATTTCAGTTCGTGTTACCCAATATATATTGAGTGGTTTTCTTTTCTTTTTTTTTTTTTTTTTTGGAGACAGAGTCTTACTTTGTCCCCCTCAGTAGAGTGCTGTAGCATCATAGCGCACAGCAACCTCAAACTCTTGGGCTCAAGCGATTCTCTTGCCTCAGCCTCCCTAGTAGCTGGGACCACAGGCACCTGCCACAATGTCCAGCTATTTTTTAGAGACGAGGTCTCAACCTGGCTCAGGCTGGTCTCAAACCTGTGAGTTCAGGCAATCCACCCACCTCACCCTCCCAGGGTGCTGGGATTACAGGTGGGAGCCACCACACCTGGCCTTCATGAGTGGTTTTCAACAAAAAATTATAGTGGATGTTAAGAGGAAAGAAAACATCAACAACAAAAACTGTATATAAAGAAAGTAAGCATCAGAACCAAATTCAAACGTGACATAGGTACTGAATTTATCTGGCAGAGAATTTTAAATAAGTGATTTAAATAAATCAGTTGCTGAGACTATGGATATATAAGAGGGAAAAGAAACCAGTCAGGGGTGGCACCTGTGGCTCAAAGGGGTAAGGTGCCAGCCCCATATGCCGGAGGTAGCGGTTCAAACCCAGTCCCAGCCAAAAACTGCAAAAAAAAAAAAAAGAAAAAAAAGAAACCAGTCAGCATGAAGATGGATTAATAGAAGCTTCCTAAACTGAAATATAGAGAGAAAACAAACAACCCCCACTGGAATGTCCATAAACCCTGGGACCATTTCAAAAGATGTAACACATGTATGATTGGAATATTAGAAGAAGAAAGAGAAAGTAGAGCAGACAATATATTTGAATGGCCAAGAATTTTCAAAATTAACACCAAGCTGCAGATCTAAGAAGATCAGAGAATAGCAAGTAGGGTAAATACATAAAAAACCTACACCAAAGACTAGGCACGGTGGCACACACCTGTGATCCTAGCACTCTAGGGGGCCAAAGTGGGAGGATACCGGAGCTCAGGATTTCAAGATCAGTATGAGCAAGAATGAGACCTCATCTCTACTAAAAATAAAAAATTTACCTGGCAGTGGTGGCAGGACCTGTGGTCCTAATTACTCTGGAGGCTGAGGCAAGAGGTTCACTTGAACCCAAGAGTTTGAGGTTGCTGTGAACTATGGGGATGGCAGTCTACCAAGGGTAACAAAGTGAGACTCTGTCTTCCCCCACCCCAAAATATTTGGTAACATGAAATGAAATAAACAGGCCTCCTTTGTGAGGTTTTATGTTAATCTGGCTTGGAGTTGAGCTGTGTTTGATGTTTGCTATATCTATAGGTGTCACAGTCCTTAAATTTCTATAGTATCCTTGTTTTTGTCTCCCAAGTTTACTCCTGACTGTCCTAAAATGCTTTCTTGGAGAGAGTCTATGCCAAGAATTTGAGGTTGCTGTGAGCTAGGCTGAGGCCATAGCCCTCTAGCCTGGGCAACACAGTGAGAGTGAGACTCTAGCTCCAAAAAAACAAAACAAAACACCTGACGTATAGAAGAAAAAGAAAATAATTACCATGGACTTCTCATCAGAAACCATGTCAGCAAGAAATGAGTGAGAAAAATATGTGTTTAAGGATCAAAAACCAACAATGCAGAATTACATATCCAATGAAAGTAGCCTTGAAATTTGAAAAACTGAGGGACATCATTGCCAGAATAGCTGGTCTATAAGAAATGCTAAAGGAGCCGGGCGTGGTGGTTCACGCCTGTAATTCTAGCACTCTGGGAGGCCGAGGCAGTGGATTACCTGAACTCAGGAGTTTGAGACCAGCCTGAGCAAAGTGAGACCCCATCTCTACATGTACCTGTAGTCCCAGCTACTCAGGAAGCTGAGGCAAGAGGATCACTTGAGCCCAAGAGTTTGAGGTTGCTGTGAGCTATGCCACCATGACACTCAATCCCAGGGCGATTGAGTGAGAGACTCTGACTCAAAAAAAAGAGAAAAAGTTAAAGGAAGTTCTTCAGGGAGAAGGTAAATGATACAGATTAGAAGCTTTGACCTACATTGAAAAAGGAAGAGCCTCAGAAAAGGAATAAATGAAGAGTAACAATAAATTATATTTCTTTCTTAATTGATCTAAAAGATACCAGGTTTAAAGTAATAATAAAACAGGTTATTGGGTGACTACACCATATAGATAAATGAAATGAATGACAAAAATATAAGGGACAGAAGAAAGGAATTAGGAATACTTTTAAAAAAGGTTCTTGCAGTTACCTGTGTACTGGCATATGTTATTTGAAGGTGGACTTAGATTAGTTAAAATTGTGTATTGAACACTCCAGTGCAATCACTAAAAATTATGCAAAATAAGGATAATTGATATGATGAGAAGAGATAAAATCATAGAAAATGGTCATAAAAGTAAGAGAAGGCAGAAAAAAGAGGTATAACAATTAAGGGAAAAAATGCAGCTAATACAAGTTACAAAAATGCTAGACATGAATCCAACTAAATCGATAATCACCTTAAATATAATAGTCTAAATATACCAATTAAATGATAGAGATTATTAAAAACAAGATTCTACTGTCTGTTGTCTATAAAAAACTGACTCTACTCAGAAGGTTGAAAAAGTAAAGGCATAGAGAAAGATACACTATGCTAAGAGAAATCAAAATAAAGTAAGGGCAGCTGTACTAATTTCAGACAAAACAAACTTTAGAAAAAAGAACATTGTTCAGAAAAAAGAATAATATATAAAGATAAAGAGGTCATTTCTCTAAAAAACCTGAATATGCATGCACCTAGCAATACAGTATCGAAATTTGACAGAGCTGAAAAGAGAAATAGACAAATCTGTTATAGCTGGGAATTCCAAAACCCCTTCTTTAGGAGTTGATAGCTTAGTAGACAGAATACCAGTAAAAATATAGTTGATTTAAACAGCACTATCATTCAACACGATCTAGTTCACATCCAACAATTGCAGAATATATATTCAAGTTTATGTAGAATATTAACCAACATAGGCCACTGGTGGCCCATAAAACACACCTTAATAAATTTAACAGAAAAGAAATTATAGAAAGTATATTCTCAGGCACAGTGAAACTAAACTAGAAATCAATAGCAGAAAGACCCCGAAGTGTGTGGAAATTAAACAACACACTCTAAATAACACATGGGTCAAAGGTCTCGTGAGACATTTAAAAAATACTTTGAATTAAATAAGGATAAAAGTACAACATAAAAATTTGTAGGATGCTGAGAAACTAGTGCTTAGAAGGAAAGGTATAGCAGTGATACACATGTTAGAAAAGAATCATCTAAATATCAGCTTTCACTTTAGGAAAGCAGAAAAAGAAGACCAATTTAGCCTACAACAAACGAAAGGAAAAAAAATAGAAAGTAGAACAGAAATTAATGAAATTGAAAACAAAAAAGAAATAGAGAAAATAATCTTAATATGCTAAAAGCTGTGGCTTGGAAAAGATCAATATAGTTGCCAAATCTCTAGTGAGGCTAACTTGGAATAAAAGAGAGAAGACAAAAAATTATCCACATCGGAAATGAAAAAAAAGGTCACCTTCTGTTCCCATGGATATAAAAGAATAATAAAGGCATATAGGAACAACTCCATGCCCACAAGTTTGATACCTTAGATGAAATGGATCAATTCCTTGAAAGACATAAACAGCCAAAACTTAAAAAGAAATAGTTTGAATAGCCCTGTACCTATTAGAGAAATTGTTTTAAGTTTAATTATCTTTATTAATATAAAGTATTTTATGTGACTATTTTATGTATGTAATATATTTCTACAAATTAAGTACATATACATTTATGTGTTTTATAAAATATATTAATTTTAAAACAAAGTAATTTATTCTTTAGTAATTTAACAAATAAAGAAAATGACATCTTTGAAAAGGAATCATCAGCTGTAGATGATTTCACTGAATTTTGCAAAACATTTAAGAAAGAACTAATACCAATTCTCCACAGTTTCTGTGGAGAAAATAAGAGAGAAAAGGCTTGTTTTTTTGAGACTGCCCTTACTCTAATTTCAAAGTCAGATAACACTACAAGAAAGAAAACTTACAGACCAACATTTTTCATGAGTACAGATGCAAAAGTGCTTAATAAAACATTAGCAGAATGCGTTCAACAGTGTATAAAAAGAATTAGGCCACAACCAAGTGAGATTCATTCATAATAAAGATTCTCAGCAAACTAGGAATAGAGGGGAACGTCAACTTAATAAAGAATATCTGCAAAAATACTTCAACTGACATACTTAATGGTGAAAAACGGAATGCTTTCCCCCTGAGATACCTCTAAGAACAAAACAAGGTTCTCTCTTACCACTACTCTCCAACATGTACTGGAATTCTTAGCTAGACAAGGAAATAAATGGTACAGACAGGGAAGTGGGGTGGGCCAATAATGGCCAATAAGGACTCCCAAAGATAGATTCTCATCCTAATCTCTGGAACCTGTGAATGTTACCTTATTTGGAAAAAATTACATCATTACAGCTGTAATTGTTAAGGATATTAATCAGTTGATTATTCCGTATTATCTAGATAGGCCCTAAATGCACATTGCCTCTCTGATTTTCCTCCCAAAGCCCATAACCTCAGTCTAGTCACAAGAAAGATTTTTGACAAATCCCAGTTGAGGGACATTCCACAAAATACCTGGTCAGTACTTTGAAAACTGTGAAGGTCATCAAAATAAGGAAAATCTGAGAAGCTGTCACACCCAAGAGAAATATATGGAGACATGATAATTGTAATATCCTGGATGGGATTAGATACTGAGTAAACCTAAGGAAATCTAGATAAAGTATAGACTTCGGTTAATAATAATATATCAGCATTGGTTCCTTAATTGTAACAAATGTACCATACTCATGTAAGTTGGTAATAGAGAAAACTGGGTATGGGGCATATGGAAACTGTATTATCTGTGCAATTTTTCTATAAACCTAAATCTGTTCTAAAAATTTTATTCCAAAATAAATAAATAAAACAGTATTTTGTTCTGAGCCACCGTCACCTGCCCAGTATTGTTACTGGGACTGTAATGAGATGCAAAATTGTTTTCCGTTCCTCATTAGTCAACTAAAGTGGGAAAATATTGTAGTTTGCTTTTTCTTGATAGCTGTGACCATCCATCCAGCCATCAAAAATAATTTGTTGGGTTTCTCCTGTGTGTCATGCTTGGGGATAATGAAGTGTATAAGAAAGAGAAAGCACATGCCCATAAACAATACAGTTAGACAAGAAAACTAATAACATATGGGCCACTTTGCTACCATGGCAGGTATTTCTGCTCTATTCTCCCAAATACAGGTGCATTAGGAAGAGAGTCTCTATCCCTTAAGTCTCATCCAAAAGAGTTTGGCTCTGGTGTAACTTTTTAAAGTGACCATGCCTTTTCTTCTTGATCTCCAAATGTGGTCGTGGTCTTCTGTCTTAACGATCTTCTTTTTCAAAATGCTTAAAACAATTTAGATGATACCCAGTGTTGTACCTAAAAGCCTTCTCTAGTGAATTGAAAGAGGTTCCATATTAGGAAAACACCTCTTGGTCTCATGAATTCTTTTGGGATGTTTCCCTTACCTTCTTACTTCTGTATGGAGGATTTAATCTCTTTGTTGTCTTATTTCTGATTTTGCAGGTGGCAAGCATCAGTTCTATGGTTCATTTATTCATTTATTAACGAACTTAGCATATACCTTTGCTTATGTTAGATTGTAATTCAGTTGGTCTGCTGTAGGGCCTGCAAGTCTGCATTTAAAAAAAAAAAAAATAGTTTAAGAGATAGGCTCTCACTTTGTCACCCAGGCTAGAGTGCAGCATTGTAGGTCACTGCACCCTCCAACTCCTGGACCCAAGTAATCCTCCTGTTTCAGCCTTCTAAGTATGAAGCACTATAGGCACACACCAGCACACCTGGCTAATTTATTAATATTTTTTTGTGGAGAAGAGGTCTTGCTATATTGCCCAGGCTGGTCTTAAACTCCTGGCCTCAAGTAATCGTCCTATCGTGGCCTTCAAAAGGGATTATAGGTATGAGCCATTGCTCCTGGCCATGTTTACATTTTTAACAAACTCCTTTGCAATGCCCATTCTATTTGTGCCTGGTCCGCACTTTGAATATTTCAGGACTAGGTAAACATGTACCCAGGATGGTTTTTCTATTTGGCTATATGACTGACTGTGTGACCCTAGGTAAGTTTCTTAGAGTCACTATAACATATGGGTTAAACAAGATTGCTTTGGTTAAAATTCTACCTCCCCCACTTACTTTGTGACCTCCAGCAAGTCATTTAACTTTTCTGTGCCTCAGTTTCCCTCTTTAAAATGGAGATCACTAAACTGGAGGTAACAGTGAACATAGAGGAATGTAAAACTTAGTGGAGATCAAGCGGGGGGAGGAGGGAGGAGTGGGGAAAACCTTTCTAAGGGGCACAGTGAACACTATTTGTGTGATGAGCACGCTTCCAGCTGTGACTCGAGCTTCACAGATTGATTACAAAACATTTGTACCCCCTTAATACTTTGAAAATAAATAGAGACCATATTAGTACTTAACTCAGACAGTTGTTATAAGGATTGATTGAATTAATACTTGTACATAGGTTTATACAGCATAGCACTTAATGAATCTCAGCTATTAATACCATTTCTTTGTCTCTTTGTGCTATTCTGTTAAACTACATTAATAGGTTTAAGATATATTCAAGGGAAGACCATTTATAATATTTGTGAGATATAAAATAGCATGGGTGTCTTTCATAAAAATCCTAATCTAGATGAAAAACAGTGCTTTTAATAATGATCAATGCAATAGAAATCAGCTAATGGTGATTCTTGTTTTGTTGCAACTGTTCTGTGTACTTTTTATCAAACATGAGAAAGTGTGGAGAAAATGAGTAGGCAGTTTTTAGTAAAGTGTCATGATACATATAATATTAAGCATGGGGCATAGTTATACAGTAAATAAACCAAGTTGATTTTAATTGGCAGTGTGGAAATTTGGAGGCAAGAGTACCAGAGGTCAGTGAGAATATATTTGGTACCTAATATAATTCATCTGATAGTAAGGGGGAAAATGTGTGGACAGAATTATTTTAAAGGGAGATTTGAGTTCTAGTTTTTCAAATAATTAATGAAAAGTAAGGCTATGTTCCTCAGGAAAAAAATGTACACAACTCACTTCTACCACCGACTCAAAAGTATAAAAAATAAATTTTTAATTAACACGGAGTTTTTCTTTCTTTTGTTTTAGGATCAGATTTTATTAAGACCTCTACTGGAAAAGAAACAGTAAATGCCACCTTCCCAGTAGCGATAGTGATGCTGCGGGCCATTAGAGATTTCTTCTGGAAAACTGGAAACAAGGTATATTATTTCCAGCAAATCTTTCTTTAGGGTAAAGATAATGTTATTTATAATACTAGTTACAGCCACGATAACTGTCTTTATATGCAGAAGGTGTGAATGAGTTACCTTTATTAAGATAAATGTTTAATTTGCCTTTCATTATAGAAGAACACATTTATGGAGAAAAATGTGCAATTAGCAGAAAGTGAGTGTGAGTGTCGGAGTGAGTATGTGTGATCAAGATGTAAACTCACCTTATGTCCTTTTATTAACTGAACACAATTTTATCACTGACAAGAGATTCCTAAATGGGTTCTTTAACGAACTAATTCTGCTGTAACACAGAGGCTTTCTGGCAAGGCGTTGGCCAGTGAAAACAGGTTAATGCAGAAATTAAACTTCCTTGAGAAATGGAAAGAATTGCAGAGTAACATTTATTGAATGATAAGCTGTGGTGGTGATATGAAAAGTATGCAATATAATGGGAAATAATCTTTTCCTGTCATTATTGAAGGACACACATAAATTGGTTTTTCTGTTGGGAAACCCCCGGTCCAGAAAAACTTATTACTTTTAATAATATGAGGTGAAGAGAAAATTCTCGAGGAGATGAACTTATTAAACAAAATAATGAAATGCTGTGAAACAGCAGGGAAAAGGTAGCTAGACGTTATATAGCTCTTGAATTAAATATCCATTTTTGCGTTTTATGGCAGCTGGATGTGCTCTTTGGAAGACTGTTAAGCTGAGGAGGGTATATGCTAGCTTTTGTCAGCTTTTTGAAAAATAATACATATTTTCGAAACATGAAGTTAAAAGGAAAAATGCGTATGAGGTGCTTTTTTAAAAATGAGTTTGGATTTTCCTTTTCACTTCAAGTTGCTTGTTTAGCTGCAAATTATCTCAAAGGATTTTTTTTACATCATTGGAGAGAAAAGTCGTGCATGGATGTGTGTGTTTAACGAGACTTTGCTTTTTTGAGGGGCATCTTTTAAAACTCTTCTTTTGATTTTTGCTGAATAGATATCCCCCAAAAGACCTTTAATCCTTTGCCAAGTGGGTGTGATGACTGTATATGTGACTGTAGTCTCAGTTTATTTTGAATTAAGAGACCTTTGGGAATAAACTGGTTTATGAGAAGAAATAAACTCCATCCAGAATTGTCTTCCTTAGAATAACTTCTCATCTTAACTACAGATAGGATAAATATCTTCTGTGACCTACATATGGCAAGTGATCCAAGTTGAGCAAGCTCTCTACTTGATAGACTTTCTGCAATATTCCAAATAAGTTTAGAAAACATTTTTTTTTTTAATAAAGCTGTAAAAATGAGAAATTTATCTGTGGGCCTCCATTGAGACTATAACCATTCATTAGACCCTGGTTCTCACCCTCAAAGAATGTTGAAATCAGATGTAAACCTTTTGTACTTACAGATGTCCAGGCCCCATCCCTGGCTGTTCCGCATCTGGGGTTGTCTTCAGGCATCTGTGTTTCATCAACTCCATTGTCAGGTTCACACTCACCATTGGGGAGCCAATTCTGTTTTGTTCTCAGCAAACATTTATTGAGTACTTAACCAGATGCCATGTTAACCTATGTTAAATGCTAGGAGTACTAAAATGAGCAAGTGCCTTCCCAGAAGAGCTCTTAAAATGACAGGCAAAGAATTGAAGTGGAAGTTTAAAGTGCTCAATGTTCCAGACCAGAGTACAGAAAGGGGCACATTCTGCATCTTTCAATCCTTTCTTTTCAATTGTATTGATTCTTTCCTTGGCTAATAAATAAGTCCATCTTAGTCTTCTTAAGAAAAAGATGGGTACAAGTGAAATCATACTCATTTAATCATGCTTAGACTTCAAACAAGGAGGATCTGTGTATATATCTGCAAAACAGGTACGGACTTTTGGGTTGTTGACAAGTTGCCTGGACAGCCCTTAGCCTGTAAAGTTTCTACATCATTGATTAAGGGTGTTTTAAAATGTGATAGGATGGCTTCTAGATCATGATTAGTGTCACTCCTGAGAAGCAGAGATTTAGTATTTCATAACTGATTTCATTGCAGATTTATGTTTTCCATATTCTCTCTCTTAAAAAAAAAAAGATAAATTTATACTAAAACCTCCCTTTGGAAACATTGTCAAATAGACATGCTGACATAAACTGAACTGTATAGAAAAATCTATTTGAAACATTACTTAATGGACAGAAATGCTCCTATGAGCTGAAACAGAAGTAAAAGTAGGCCAGGTACAGTCGCTCACACCTGCAATCCCAGCACTTTGAGAGGCCGAGATGTGAGGACTGCTTGAGGCCAGGAGTTCAGGACTAGCCTCAGCAAGAGCAAGATCTTGTCTCTGTAAAAAATAGAAAAATTAGCCTGGTATGGTGGAACCTGCAGTCCTATCTACTGAGAGGCCAAGGCAAGAGGATTGCTTGATCCAAGGAATTTGAGGTTGTATTGAGCTGTGATGACACCACTGCAGTCTAGCTGTGTGACAGAGCAAGACTCTGTCTCAAAAAAAAATAAAAATAAAAAATAAAACCCAAAGTTTACGTAGAAAGTGTTCCTATGAGAGACCATAAGTTAAGGAGAGGGGATTGGCAGGACTTGACCGCTGAGTAGCTGTGACATGAGCAGGGACAGGCAGAGTTCAGATTATTCATGATAATAGGACTATTCACTTATTGTTTCCCTTCTCTGATGTTCTGTTAGCAATCACCTCCTGCTTCTATAGCCAAAAGAACAGCTCTAAGTGATAAAATGCGAATGCTGGGGTCTGGAATGTTGTTTAGACCACTCTTACTTACAGATTCTCTATTGAGTAGTCATATTCCTGAAACATGTGAGTCTAGATAATCAGGGCTTTACTGTATGTAGTACCTATTTTTTCTTTCCTAATGGATCCAGGGGCATTATTCATAAACATTAGATATTGGCTAAATTGGGCTACGTCGTCATCAACCCATATAGACTACTGGAGTATGAAGAGCCCTTCTGCTCTTTTCTTCTGTCATTATGTAATTGGTCTGACTGTTCTGACTGCTCTGTTAGTCTCTGCGCCTAGAGAAAAAAGTCCCTGCAGTTGATTAAAACAACTGTCAACTCTCCTTGCTGGATCCCTGCCTGTTTGGTTGAGGTGACCTATGGCCTCACTGAATCTGTCCTCTTACCTTGAATACACATGTACTCTTATGTCTTTTGAATTGCAGGATAAAGGCTGAAAGATGGCCATGCAGGCTTACTTACAGAAATGTAGAATGAGAGGGCTTTTGTGATCTGCTTTCCTATTTATTCCAGGTTCACAGCTATAGTATAGAGTGGTTGAGGCTCATGACCTTCCAGTAAGTGAAATGTTGATAAGGGTTATTCTTCCAGACACCTTGGAAAAGTTATTTTGTAGTGTGAAGGTGTGTGCGTCACTGATCTAAGCTCTTTTGCTTGATGAAGTTTAGAAAAGAGAGTCTGAATAAACATGGTACCGTTTTTTTGAAAGCTATCTAATGACAATGAAAACTATTCTGTTCTCTACTTTCCCTTTTAGGTAGGTTTTAAACCAGCAGGTGGCATCCGCACTGCCAAGGATTCCCTGGCTTGGTTGTCTCTTGTAAAGGAGGAACTGGGGGATGACTGGCTGAAGCCAGAACTCTTTCGAATAGGTGCCAGCACTCTGCTTTCGGACATCGAGAGGCAGGTGAGTCATAATTGAGTTCTTTGGAAGAAATTGACAAGTGTTTTGGACAAAGAAATTGAAAAATCTGATTGACCTCATTCTACCTGACCCTCTGCCTTCCTTTAAGTAGACCTCCACTCTGCATACCAGTGAGGCTTTTTGCTAAAATGTTCATTACAATTATTAATTATTATGTGGTAGTATAATTATTAACTGATATGCATAATTATAGAATAATTATTAACTAAACTCCGATTTTTCTTACAGCTTTACCACCATGTGACCGGAAGATACGCAGCTTACCATGATCTTCCAATGTCTTAAGTTAGCAGCCACTTCCAGAAAAGCCCTTTGTAACAACGTTTAGAAATTATTTCTCTACATGACTGCTAAGATTATTTAATTTAAAAAGAAGGGAATAGGTAACTGACATTTTCTCCCTTAAAACTGCCATTGAACTTAAAGAATGAAAGAAAAAACTTTAAGCTAATCCACACGTGCTGCCTACTTCAGGCACATCTGGAAGGTCTTGGTTATGAGAACTACACTATTAACGTTGTGAAGGTTTTTCCAAGAAACTGAGTAAAATGTTAATGGCAACTTTGACAACATCAAATTGTAAGGGGGAAAAATGTTAGACTGCGCACATAGCGTGTCGTAGCAGAGAAAATGCAACATCTCGTGAACTGCTGCTCTAACGACTTCAGGAATCACTGATTCAGCACTAATTTCCTACTATGAAAATTCATCTTTTATTTTTGCAATGGATATGTTCTTTTATTAATTGTTTTACTAATGAAATTTCTGACTTAGTTACATGAAACTTGGAATTTTAAAAATAAAGTCCTTTTGGTTGTTTATATTTAAAAAAAACCACTTTAAATTGTAACAATACATTTTGAAAAATTCTTTTATTAAACATAAAAAGAGGTTTTTAATCCCTGACTTTCTGAATCTCTCCAGTAGATTCCTTGGGTATTTATCCCAAATAAAGCACCTCTGTACATCACGCCTGTGCAGTCATGCCTGTGTACAGCTGCCCCTCAGCACACACAGGCGCACATAAACAGAGCTCACTGGCAGCTGTGGGGATGGTCATCTGCCTGTGGTCTTCTCCTGCCTCAGCTCCGTCTCTCCCAGCCTACCTCCTCCAGCTTTTTTGCTTACTAGCCCCTCTACCACATTATAAATCCTACGTTTGCTTAAATGGCAATTTTCATTGACAGTCTTTTTTGTTCTTGTTGTTACCCCACCCCCACCCCTGCTCCACATGACTCTCCATGTACTCATGAGCAAAAACCCTGGACTCAGCGTCAGTTTGGTTTCATCTTCTCATCTGCTAAATTCTAGCCCACCCTCTGTCTCTTTCTGGCTTTGACTCCTTGGTCCAGTCAGTTGACATCTCTTGACCTTAGTTTCTTCATCTGTAAATGAAGGGGTTGGTGATATGAAGATTCTTTGAGACCTAGGCTGAGAGTAGTGGCTCACACCTGTAATCCTAACACTCTGGAAGGCAAGGCAGGTGGGTTGCTTGAGCTCAAGGGTTCGAGATGAGCCTGAACAAAGGCAAAACCTCCATCTCTACTAAAAATACAAAAATTAGCCCAGTGTGGTGGTGCATGCCTGTAGTCCCATCATCTGGGGAGGCTGGGACAGGAGGATCTCTTGAGCCCAAGAGTTTGAGATTGCTGTGAGCTATGATGATGCCATAGGGCGCCAGGGCAACAGAATGAGACTCTTAAAAAAAAATAAAATAAAAAGATCCTTTTCAGACCTAAAATTACATTACCCTAAGGATAATTAGAACAACTTCAAGCAAGTGTGTTATGGCAAAAAAGAGAAAACAAAACTTTATACCAAGCTAAATCAGAACTTGCCTCTTGAAAGTTAATTCAGCAAGTTCCTCAAGCACTTCTTTTACTATAAATGAAATGATTAAAATAAGAATGGAAAAGAAATACTGCATCTTCCCCCAAAGCCTTTAGCAGAATGCTGACGGTTGACTTGTGCCTTTGGATATGGTCAGTGGCTCTGAATGTTTTATCCAACTTCATAATATGGTGGCCCACGTGCCCACCAGGATAGTGGCCAGTCACCTCTGGGGAAGAAACATTGCAGAAACATAATTACATTCTATCACCTTTGAAGCTCTTCCAATTTCACAGGGATTTCTGTTTTCCTCCCATTAAACCCAGCTGGTCATTTTAGTTGATCAAGTGAACAGGCATCATTATCTTCAATTTTAATTTATATGAAGCATCCACTGAAATTGACCTCTGCGGACAATTATAAATTCACATAGGAAATTAAAACTGGTGAGTCCCTCAAATCTGTTAGGGACTGATGAGCATGGCCTGATCTAAAGGTAAGTAATGCTATATTTTGGGAGACAATTTATTCCAAGGACTGTGGGGCTCTTCATCAAGAATGTCTGCTCTTCCTTACCTTGCTCTTGAAATCAAATGTAACCCAGATGACTTTAATAAGAGCACTTGCATTAATGTTGATTGCTATGAAAACATAAGAGGAAGGGGTCATTTCTGAGGTGACTGATTTCCTACAAGCAGATTTGTGTACTTCAGAACATTGGGAGCAGACGCTTTATACAATCAGAAAATGAGTTGCTGTATTCTGTGTTTAAAGCTTTTAAGTTAATAAAAGCAACCTCCCTTTTTCCCCAGTTGTTGCAGTTGTTCAGTGAAACATTAGGCCTTAAAGTTATTTTAAAAACAATCATAGGATTGAAGGGCATAAAGAGGTTTTAGAGGATATCTAGTTCAATCCTGTCTTTCTTTTACATGATAAAGGAAACTCAGCATGGAGAAGTGACTTGTACAGGGTCACATAGAAAGTCAGGGCTGAGGCCAGAATCTGTATCCCCACCATATAATGAAATATTTTGCAAAACACAGCCAGCTCTTGCGAACTGAATATTTCTTGCTTGTTTTTGCGCTCTGCCATACCTAATTATGTTTGTCAGCATGCGAACTTGAGATTCACTTTTGTCTCTAGGAGTCTTCTAATTAGTGTGTGTTGAGACCAGTCATCTCAATCCAGCCTAAGTGAAGTGTGGTATATGGTTTATTTCATCTGTTAGAATTTGAAAATTTGGAGTGACCTTTAGAATGGAATTTTTTTTGTTTGAATTCTAATTTGTGTGTACATGGAAAGAAAATAACTTGTGTAATCGCAAAACCATGTCATAATTACAGTATTTTTACTCCATTCTGGATTATTTCAGCATTAATGGAAAATTCAGACAAATTTGTTCACATGAAAAGTATCTTCAAAGGACACCTGTGAAAAAGTGGGGACTGTTACAGATACCTGCAAGTGTATCCTCAGCAGTATGACACAGCCTCAGTCTTGATTGAGCAGAACAATTTGCTATGTCATACATATGCATCTTATGTAAATCCAAGCTAGAGAAACCTAATCAGTTTCTTTGGAAAAATTAACTCAGGCTTCTAATACAGAGGGAAACCAACAATATTTTTTCATCCATCGACCTGACAAAATTTTTTTTTTTACATAACATATATATGTCCAGGGTTCATAGATATAAAGAAGACAGAATTTGAATAAATTCTACCTTCAAAGGAAATGAAATGCTATGCCCATTTTGGTACTAGGAAAAAGGTATGAGGTGAAATCACTTCTACATTTATTTTTGTAATTGCACTCAAGGGTTTTGCCTCCCACGGAAAATATGTATTTTATAACCACCACCAAATGATCCTTTTTAGAAATGACCACAGGTAACATCTGGCTGATATATAAAATATGTAATAAAAATAATCATTTTTAATTAACTAAAACCTGCTCAGGAGAGAGTCAGAGGAATATCCATCTGGTCAATTCGTACTTAATAGGGCAAAGGAGGATGAGAATGTTTAATATATGTGAAATACTTACTGACCTTACAATGAACTAAAACTTTTTCTTAAGCTAAAGGACAGAGGTAAGGAGGTAGAATCAGAGTATCTAGGAAGGACAGGACTAGAATTTGGGGTTTTGTTAGAAGTACATCTTACATTGTTAAAGATAGAATATAAAAACTCTATATTGTGTGGCATTCATATCTGTGGTTCAAGGACAGAGAAAGTTTTTGATTTATTTGAACAGTAAAATATGGTTAATATTTTATTTGGGAGGTTAGCAAGGATGATGAAGAGTTTTAAGAGTGATTATAAATAAAGATAAAAGGACCTGGGGTTATCTATCCTGAGGAGGAGATTGAAAGGTACATAATGTCTGACAATCCCTGGAAAAGTTACTTCTGTGTTAGATTTTAGTAACCAGAGTCCTGTTATCTCCTCTGTGGAAGAGGAAATGAATTTATCCTGCAGGTGAAGTTAGGGTAGTTCTAAGGAGGGACACCGTTAATTCTCTAGAATGTGTTATTAAGAAGATCTGGGCTCGATGCCTGTGGCTCAAGTGGCTAAGGTGCCAGCCACATACACCTGAGCTGGTGGGTTCAAATCCAGCCTGGGCCTGCCAAACAACAATGACGGCTGCAACCAAAAAATAGTCAGGTGTTGTGGTAGGCACCTGTAGTCCCAGCTATTTGGGAGGCAGAGGCAAGAGAATTGCTTGAGCCCAGTTGTTGGAGGTTGCTATCGGCTGTGATGCCAGGGCATTCTACCCAGGGCGATAGCTTGAGGCTCTGTCTGAAAAACAAACAAACAAAAAAAAAAAAAACAAAGGTCTGTCTTCCTATTCCATTCTCAGAAGTAGATCCTCTTTTGATTGGAGTGGTTGGTTGTGCCACCAAAGAAAGTGGTTCTCAAACTTTCCGATATATCAGAATCACGAGGAGAGTTCTATAAAATAGAATTCTGGGTCCCACCCCCAGAGTTTCCCATTCAGTAGCTTGGTAGAGCCCAAGAATTTGTATATCCCACAAATTCCCAGGTGAGGCTGATGCTATGATTTAGGAACCACACTTTGGGAAACACTGCAGAGGAAAACCCTGTACTCAATACCTAGATTCAGAGTTAATGCATTTACTAAGCAGTAAAATCTACCCACTGCGGTTCTCCTTTATCATGAATCTCCGGGATGAATGTGTATGTTTTGCTGCTGTTCATAGCCAAGAACAGGAGTGGAAACAATAGAAATGACATTACCCTTTAATCTTGTCACAGTAGGTGATGAACTTGATTTCACTCTGGGCTTAAGAGGAAGCTTTGGAGCCTAGAGTAAACATTTTGGATGAGTTTAGAATCATTATCCATAAAATCTCCAAAGGATTTCAGCAGGCCGAGATAGTAAGACTTAGCTGTATTTAATTTTTCCAGTTTGGACTGCTATAACTTTGGGCGATTCATATATAATGACGTCTACTTAAAACCACGACATATTTTAACAGAGCCCATTCTTAAAAGCTTACATTTAGGAAAGATAAGATGTTCTAAGGGAAGGCATGGTTCACAACTACTTGGCTTCTTATTTTAAAGGTATTATGTAAATAGTGTCTAGAGCTAATGAAATTGTTCCTTTTTTTGGACACTGAAGGATGCCTGGAATTTGTTTTTCTGGTTTTTAAGTGTACATAGACAGAGACATGGCTTTGATTTGCAAGCAACAGAACTGTCTTCTACCTTGTTAAAGCAAAAAAGATATTTAGTAAGCATATCAGATGTCTTACAAAAGGTTCAAACCCAGCCCTGGCCAAAAAACGGAAAAAAAAAAAAAAAAAAAAGACCAGGTAGTCAGAAATAGAGGCAGCCAGCTAAGAAGAATGCCCAGGCCACTCTAGAACTGCTCTAGTGAAAACTCACTGGTTATGCCTCTAGGCATTTCATACCAGAACCTTTATCTTTGCTGCCCTTGGAAGGTGGATTAATCACTGTGGCCAAAGATGGATTCTTCACATTGCTCTCCTGGGTATCAAATTCCTCTGCGGTTGTGTCTAATTGGTAGAACCTCAAGTCATGTAACATGTTCTCCAATTGCAAAGGAAGTTGGGAAAGCAGGTTGTGGCTCTCTTTTTTGAGGGGGTGCACATAGTAGTCAAAAGATAATGGGTGGTCTAGAATCACCACAATATAAGATGGTAGTACTGGAGATGGAGAGACACTTCACAATACGCAGTAGAAAGGACTCCTTGCCCCTCAGCTGTATTTCCATTTGCATTTAATCTCTAAAGCAGAACTCTGCAGTTTCCTTTTCTTCTTGGTCCCATAGAACAGGTACAGAGAAGTCTTACAGAGTCCTGTTTAAAGAGGATTTTACTCGGATCAGCAATGTATGACTATGTCCTTTCTCCTCAATACATAAACTTCTGAACAGCTATCTATTGAATTCCTACTGAGAGTATGAAGAGATTAATACATTCTCCCCTTCATCTTCCAAATTCACCTGATTCTTGATGGTCATATAATTTTTATATTCTTTAGACTTTGTAATGTACTTACAGCTCTATTACATGATTTATCAGCTTTAATGATCTTTCTATTCCCTGCTGTACCAGATGAGAAAATCAGCGTATCTGTCCACCATTTCACTTCCAAACCTTTCCTATATTATTTCTACATCATTGGAGTTTATAACATTTTTCTGCTTGTGACCATAATCTCCACAATTGTTTTAGTCCTAAAGTTAAATGGAATCAATACTCATGACACCATTTATCTCCTTTCAAGATTTGGCCTCCAATACCCAAGTATTGTGGCAGGCGCCTATAGTTCCAGCTACTTGGGAGGCTAAGGCAAGAGATTGCTTAAGCCCAAGAGTTTGAGGTTGCTGTGATGCCACAGCACTCTACCAAGGGCAACATAATAAGACTCTGTCTCAAAAAAAAAAAAAAAAAAATTAGGCCTCTAATAGTTTCCTCAAGAAGGGCTTTGGGACTATATTCCTTGAGTTTTTTCAAGTACAAAAATGTTTATTATCTTTATACCTTAGTGATTATTTGGCTTTGTACAGTTGTTGGATCAGACACTTTATCTCCCTGAGCACCTCTGCTTCTAACATTGAACATTGCTATTAGAAGTAGCATTCTAACTCAAGCTTTTTGCCTCAATTCACAACAGAACTTTTTTTTTTTTTCAATTCCAGTGACCTTACTAAAACATGATTCAGGGCTGAATATTTTGTGTCAGTGTTTCTGGGGTTCAGTGAGCCCTCTCAGTCTATAGACTCATAACATATTTCTGAAAGTTATTTTAGAATGTATCTTTACCTTCCTTTTTTATTACTATGTTTTAACCTCTTTTTTAGGAAGCCAGCTATTGCATATGTTATAGTGTTTTTATGTGTCCTGCTTAGCTATATATTTTTCTTCTTCATTTTGCACTCTTTTCTTTCTTCCTTTCTTTCTTTCTTTCTTTCTTTCTTTCTTTTTTTTTTTTTTAAGGCAAGCATGGGACAAAATTTATTGAGGAAGAGAAAGGTAGATTTACAGAGTAAGAATGTTTACAAAGCAGGATGCAGATGTGTTCATCATAGACTGTGAATGGACTTCCATTGCCAGAGCAAGTAGGCAAAGAGGCCCATTTTGCACTCTTTTCCATTCCTATTATCCTTGTTTTTTTCCATGTTTTCAGCACAATCTGGTTGCTGTTAATGAAATGTTTGTTTTCTGGGCTCTACCAAATCATATTTTCTTTTTTGTTGTCTGGCATTATCTTCTTTGAGCTCTTGTATAATTGATGTGAACTCTTGTTTTATAGATGTAGTAGCATTAATTAGGTTGTTTAAGTTTATGGCCTTATGTTTGGCCCAAACGTTTATCTGCTTTGTGGAAACATATTTCCTGGTGAATACTCTTTGTCTTCCATTTTTTCACCCTATTTAACTCCTCTTTTATTTTCTCTTAGTAGTTTAGCATGGATATTCATTTTTGAATGAGATAAGTTTTTTCTAGATTAGCTACTGTCAAAGAACTATGTGAGGAATAAGTGCACTACTGTCCCTGTTCTAGGCTAGTAGGAATTCTTGTTGTTCACAGACACATAAGTTCTTTATGACACAGAATTTTGTGTTTGAGTGAATTCTTTTGACATTAATTCTCCCAGAGATAAGTACCTTTAGGACTACTCACAATGCTTTCCTATTTTCTGCCCTTGCTTCAATGACAGGCTGCTTCCTGAAAATATTGGGTTGCTGTACAATTTTTCTTTCAGCCTCTCTTCTCCTGTTTCCCTTTGAAGCTAGACTAGATTCAGGAACACTTCTGCTGCCAGCTTATGTACCTATCCCCATTGATCCATAGTTCTAGGCTTGTCTTCCAGTGGTATGCCACCTACTTTGATCTGCCAAGGAGTTGGAATTTGTATAATGTTACATTTGAATGGGAAGAGTTATGTTTGGAATGAATATAAATTCTGATTCACTTTGAAACCGTAAAAGCAACAGCAGCTCTAAAACCTAAAGTGCTAAAAAATGGGGAGGTGAAGCTGCAGTGCCTGAGGCATCTGTTATTATTCAGCACCACTCCCTTAGATAAAACTTATCTTCCCCCTTAGAATGTGGAGGGGAATAATAAAGCTGGATTTGGAAAGAGCCTGCCATGTAGGAGCTATTCTAACAATTCCTGTTATTCTCTCTACCACTAAGATGACACTATAAAGTAAGTGGAAAATCACACTATTTTGGTAATATAAACATAATCTTTTTATCTGTATAAACATTCTTCTCCAGTTTTACCTACCAGGCATCCTTTAAGCTTGTCACTATGCAACATTAGAAAAGAAGATTCAAAATCAGATGCCATTTCTCGCTTTGCTGATTTAACAACTGGTTTCTATCATTATTTTATCATTTTTATAATAAAATTATTGCCTTGTGTCTTTTTCTGATTCCCCTTCAGTGGAGGGCAGGGGGAAACAGGGTGAGAAAGGATCTGAGATAAGTAGTGTCTGTCTTAAACAGAAGCAGAGCTGGCAGAAGGGTTGCTAACCTGGAATTTGGCAAGTCTGGTAGTCCAGTGGAGAAAAATCTGAGTTAAGAGTCTCCAACTGGGTCAACAAAGGCATAAGCCTGGGGTGGATAGCCAAGCTTTTCACTAGGAGAGTGCAGAATAAGGAATTGTGGGTCAGTAGCAAACACTTCAGGTGTGGGTGGCCTGGGACAGAGGTCTGGTTAGCCTGTGAGTGCTTACTTCATCATTATGGCACACTATTATTTGTTTGGAGGCAGAGCAGATAGTCTTGTACTCAGTTTATTCATCTGCATTGCCTTCCTGCCCACCCTGAGTGGGAACTCTGAGGGGTAAGCCTATTGTAACCAGCTTTGTACCTCTTAAAGCTGCCAGCTACAGGTGGTCCCCACGTTATGGATGAGTTAAGCTCCTGAGACCGTATTTAAGTCATTTTTTTATGTATCTCAGATCCCTGATGAACACTGCATATAAGGTAATAATAAAAATTGTACAATGGCTCATATGTGGTAGTCATAAAACAGTATAATACTGTAATAATAATAATACCTCTGTACTGTAACAATAAGCTATAGAAACTGTTGTACTCTTTTAAAATTCAAATAAACAGTACACAAAAAACAAACTCATACAATAGTTTAGATAGGAGATAGGAGAAATTTCAAAAAAGAATAGCAAAGGTTAACTAACACCTAATGTTGCAACAACTCTAGGCTAATAGAAATATGATTATTGTGATCTTCTAACGAAATCAACAGTTACAGCTTTTCCAGTTTAGTAATTAATCCACTACACTGCTTAGTAATAATTGGTGCTTTCATTGAAGCACTGCCTTTCACATGATCCAATATTCTCATTTTATCCTTTATAATGTTCCAATAGTTGAGTGACTATTGAAAGCCTGATGCTTTCTCAATGAATGGTGGCAACCAGCCTTTCTCTAAACACTTATTTCTACTTTGATTTCCTTTGTGATCACCTTTCTCTCTTGTGGGTTGCTAGACTTGCAGTGGACTTTGCTTTTAGAAGCATGGTTTTCTAGCATAATGGTACACACAGACTCACAATATCAAATAAAAAAGTTAAGACAAAAGTGATGCTGAGTGGGGTGGTGCGTGTGGCTCAAAGGAGTAAGGCGCTGGCCCCATATGCCGGAGGTGGCGGGTTCAAACCCAGCCCCAGCCAAAAACTGCAACAACAACAAAAAAGTAATGCTGAGCATAAGTGACCATATAGACAATGACACTAGCCATGAGTGTAAACACGCTGGGCCAACCAACCGCTTCTGCCATGTGGGCTTGTTTACATAGGCAGAAGAAATTAGTTCCTGAATTATTAATTTAGTTAATTATAAATATTCTTCATACAGAGCCTTGGCAGTCCATTTGTAAGTGCAGAACCTTGTCAGGTCATCTATACCCAGCAGATTATCTGTATCTTACAAAGAGTGGGTGCTTCAGGTTTATTTGTTAAGTTCATTTAAACAATAATTATTCCTTTGGATAAATACAGAGAATGTCTGATTGTAAAATGAGACCAAACCACATAACACGTAAAAATCAGTGCCTTCCAGGTAGACAAAAGTGCAGCTTTATTAGTGAATTAACTGCCAAAGTAAATAAGTGAAACATTTTTAGAGGAGTTTTCATAAATAACCACACCTGAAGTTTGATACATTTTAATTTGGGGAGTGGGGAATGGTATATTTTACCAATGGCTTTTCTAATTTCAGACTGCTAAAACTTGCTGGGTGAGTTACAAATGTATGGAAAATGGTTTGAGAAAACCATCTTTATTCATTAAACTGCTTGTTTTGATAGATTAAAAACATATATATCTTTTTTGTAAGAGTTGTTTGTACTTTGAGTGGCGCAAAACAAAATTGCATGTTTGAAATCTTTGAAATATGTTTTAATGCTTTTAAATTGACTTAAGATCAAATGTGCCAAATTTACCCACTGCTTAAGCCATTCTATTATTGAAAATTTCCCTTTCCAAGGTTTATGGAATTACTTAATATGTTATTAGATTATGTCTTTTAACCTGTAGTCAGTGTCTATATCTGGTGTACTGATTAGAACATTTGACACACCTAGAGCAAGGCTTTGTAAAGAATAGATATTACAGTTATATAAATGCTTGATTTGAGCTTCAAAAAAATGAATATGAATATTTTCAAATATATAATTATGCAAACATGGTCTTATAACAGGATTTCAGTTGGTAAATTCAACATGTATATACCTGATATTTATGCTAAGAATTAGGATTCAAAAAAGACTAACTGCCTTTCTAATTTAAAAACACTTTTTATTTTGCTAAGACAAGTATTGAAAAGGTTTGGATAAGATCTATAAAATTCAGACCCAAAAACAGTTTTCTGCATTTCCTGAGTGCCTATTAAATGTGTATTTTAAGTTACTGAGAGTTCATGGGATTGCAGAATTCCTTGGACATGTACTTGCTAACTAGTAATTGATAATTTATTGTACATTTTGTATGTCATGGGCACTGTTCTGAGCTCTTTATAGATTAACTATGTGGTCTTCACAACAAGCCTATAAGTTAGGTATGATTATCATTATTTTGCTGGTGAGTTGTTGGAAGCATAAAGAAATTAAGGTAATTTGTCTTAAGGTCACATATATAGTCAGGATTTGAGGCAGGCTATTCTAGGTTCTCATGTCTTGCTTTAACTACTGTGACCAACTATGAGCTGGGCACTGTGGTGAGATAATGCCTTTGTGCCATACTTCTAAGAAAAGGAAACTCAGCAGAATTAGCAAATTCCATGGGGTAAAAACATACCCCCAAAGGTCATTTAATCTAACCATCTATCCAATGATCATGTTCACAAGAAATCTGCAGGCTGCCATGGACAGGGGAAGAAATAGCAATGAAGGAGAATCTTGATAATGAGCTGTTAAGGGACAGAAACAATGCCCTCCTTCTAGGTTAAACATGTTCTATCAGACTTTTATTATATTTACTGCTGGGTTTTAGGGTCTGGGATTCAGCCCATGTTATTCCAAATCCTCATATAATGAGCTGTGATACTGCAGGTTTCTACCATTATAGCTATAAATACAAAATACACAAAGTCTCAAAGGCATCTACCCAGGTATAAAATTACTATAGAAATAGGAAGGATAAAAAATGAATTGTTTGGTTTGGGGGATAATTACTAGTAAGTTTGGTCTGTCTAGATCTTGATAGGAAATGAGAGTAGTTTAGAAAGATTTCAGGGGCAGGGTGAAAGTTGAGTAGAAGACTGGGCACGGTGGCTCATGCCTATAATTCTAGCACTCTGGGAGATGGAGGCAGGAGGAGCCCTTGAGGCCAGGAGAAAAAAAATTAAAAAATTATTCTGGTGTGATGGAGTGTGCCTATAGTCCTTACTGTAAAGGCTGAGGCACGAGGAACTCCGGAGCCCAGAGGTTTGAGGTCGCAGTGAGCTATGACATGCATAAATTATTATTTGGAAGAATAAGGGTACCTGTGTACTTGGTACTTCTAAATTTGTTGAAAAAATAAATGTAGGGACTAAAAGTCTGAGAGCTGAGATGCTGTCAATTTTCCCAAGTTTTTGAAAGCAGAAATATTAATAGTATCTTGTCTGTATTTCTATGCCTGGTGCCTTGCATGTAATAGTCTCAATAACATTTGAATTTATTTATATATAAAAATGCTATGTGGACAGTGCAGAGAATATATCAGAAAGTTAAAGTTTCATACTACACCAGGTAATTCTTCAGTATGACTAAGAATTTTTGTAGGTGGAGAATATTGATTGGTTATGCTGTGGGGGGAGGGGTTTGGGTGGGAGAATATTGGTTGTGCTATGGGGGAGGGGCTTGGGTGGGAGATATGCTTCATACCTATGAAGGGAGGCCACTAGCATATCATTCCTGTCTCCCCTCCCCAGGGAAAATGTACTGATGTCCTTTGTTGGCTAGGGGTAAGGAAGTGGGCAATTTGTATGTGGCTCAAGTCTTTTCTTTCTCCCTCTTCACTCCAAAGGTAGTGAGCATTTTCTCCACTGTCAAAATTGAATAAATGCACCTGGCATGGTGGCTCACACCTATAATGCTAGTACTCTGGGAGGCTGGGGCAAGTGGATTGCTTGAACTCAGGAGTTCAAGCCCAGCCTGAGCAAGAGTAAGACCCTGTCTCTAATAAAAATAGAAAAAAACTTGCTGGGCATTGTGGCAGGTGCCTGTACTCCCAGCTACTCGGGAGGCTGGGGCAGTAGGATCTCTAGCCGAAGAGTTTGAGGTTGCTGTGAGCCATGATGATACCACTGCATTCCACCAGGGTGACAGAATATGACTCTGTCTCAAAAACAAATTTTATTTAATAATTGGTCAAGGGACTCTATTTGGGGAGGATTGCAACTGTCTGAAACTTCCTGAAACTAGGTGGGTGGTTTGTAAAGGTATGAGGGTAGAATATCAGGAAAGCCCTTGTTGCCTATGTAGTAAGCTACATTCTTCAAAATCAGCTCTAATGATAATAAAGATGATACTTGGTTCTCTTTATCTGTTTGCTTTTTAGTTTCGTCTCAATTTATTCAGAATTTGCAGAAGATTATTATTTATTAGTTATATAGAAGCCAGGGACAGACATTCTTAGGAAAAATAAATAGTTAAGTGCAAAAGCATATGGAACTGAAAATACATGATATGTTTGGGAAGCAGTCAAAATTCCGTATAGTTTTAAGGAGCATGGCAGAGAAGATAATTATGGAAGGTTTAAGGTTGAATCAAGAAAGGATTATATATGACACGCTAAAGAGTTAGACTTCATTTTGGGGGCTTTATGGTTCTCAAAGTATAGTTTAGACCTCTCTAGGCATCCTCAACAACCTTCCAGGGGGATCATGGAGCCAGAATTATATTCATATATTACTAAGCAATTGTTTACTTTGTGCTATTGTTCTCTTAATGAGTATGCAGTTAAGTTTTCTTGAGTGCATGACTGTGACTTATCAAATGCAGATGCAAATATGATATTTCAGCTTCTACTATAATAGAATGTCTCCTTTTAAGCCAGTTATTAAAGAGTTTTGTAAAAATGTAAAGCAATGTCATGTCTTACTAGCAGTTTGGGGGGGGTTGTGGGGGGAAAACTGAATATAACCCACAAAAACAAAAGCTCTCTAGCTCCCTGGGGCCTTTAATAATTGTTAAAACCCTGAAGGGTCCTGGTACCAAAATATTTGAGCATGGTGGCTATAGATAATGGAGAGCCTTTGGAGTTTTTATAGCAGGGAATCCTTATAATTCACACTAGAGATGTAATTCTTCATAAGTTACAAAGAATAGTATGCCATTTTCAGTGTTGGCAAATGTAGGGAATGAACATTCTTATGGTAAAAACATAAATTGATAGAAACTTTAAGGAGGGCCTTTTGGCAATATATACAGAAAACCTTCAAATACACCATCTTTTGGCCCCAAAGTCTACTTGCATGTAGTAGGAATTTATCCTAAGGAAATAACCAAATGGATATTAAAGATATAAATAATGTATATGAGTACTTATTATTGTATTGTTTATAATGGTTTAACAATAGATAATAACCTAAATACCCATGTTTTTGGTTTTGCCAGTTTGGGTAATCACTCCAATGCCTGGGGCCAGACTAAACCTCTATACTTTTAATTATAATGAGATGGAGAGTTCATTTCAAGAGATGGAAGCTGGTCAAAGAATCAATGTGCCCTTTATTTTCTATCAAATTCGGCACACAAATAATATTGCACACTTGCCTGAACAGCTTTCAGCCATGTACCTGAACATTAAGAGTCTTTAAAATCCAAAAGGTCCAGACATCTGCAACTGGTATTGTTTCCCAATGGCTCAGGAGACAGTGTTAGAGAGCTTATCCATGGCACTTACATTGGCAACACTATACAAACAACTCAATAAGGTTTCATAACCTTTATATATCAGTGTCTCACAGCTGTGTTCATGTTAATGTGTGGTGATGTCTTGCTGAGTGTTGTTTATTATTGTTGTTGTGTATTTTAGTGTGTTACCTTGGGACTGTTGGAGCTTGAAGCTTGAATTAGAGCAACGAACAAACATTAAGTTTCTTGTTAAACTTGGCAAGAGTGGAAATCAAATCAGGAACATATTAGTGCAAGTTTATGGGATAATATCATGAAAAAATGCAGTGTACAAATGGATTAAATTATTTTCTGAGGGGAGAGAAAGTGTCACTGATTTAGAGAGGTCAGGGAGGCCAGTAATGAGCAGAAATGATGAAGACATTGGAAAAACTCATTGAATTGTGTCAAAATTGTCAGCTGACTGTAAGAAGCATAAAAACCAAGTAAACATTGATAAAGAAACAGTTAGGAATATCTTACATGAAAATCTTGGCATAAGAAAGGTGTGGCTCTTCCATCATGATAACACACTAGTTCGCATAGCACTGTCTAAAGGACTTTTTGGCCAGTAAACAAATAACTGCATTGGAACACTTTCCCTACTCACCTGATCTGGACCCCAAGGACATTTTTCTTTACCCAAAGATAAAGGAAATGTTGAAAAGAAGACAGACATTTTTATGACATTCATGACATCAAGGGTAATACGACAATAGCTCTGATGA
This sequence comes from Loris lydekkerianus, assembly GCA_963574355.1. Lineage (NCBI taxonomy): Eukaryota > Metazoa > Chordata > Mammalia > Primates > Lorisidae > Loris > Loris lydekkerianus. Next base: position 22,588 of record CAUYPK010091658.1, on the reverse strand, counting down.
CCATTCTAGAAAGAGTTCCAAAATTGCTTGAAGGGTGGACTAGCCCTTGGCATTAGTTCATAGCTTCCCCAGGGGAGTCCTTTGAAGTGACTGTAGTGATATTCAACAATGAGCTATATAGCTCTTTTCCTAGGATGAGTTCACAAACTTAGTCGTTAGATCTTGTGAAAAACCAAACTGTAACCCAACCATAGAGAGCACTTGTTCAAAGCTTCTTGGCCATAGCTGTCAGGACCATTGTCACACATATTCAGCTCAAAATAAACCTGTTTAAGTTATTTTTAAAGAGTTTGGGTTCTTTTTTGCCAATAAACTTTAGACAATTTTATGGAGATAATAACTCTTATTTTTTCATTTATTTTTCTGTATTTTGAGGACATGATATTACTCATTTATATATGCATATTATGTGTTTATATTTTTTAAATTCTTCTAATAGCAGCATAAATTGTGGTTGATATATGGTATTGAAAGTCTGTACTTGTCCCTGAGACCAAATCAGTGGAACAAAGAACAAGGACAAGTGGTTTGAGGAAAAGGGAAGAGAAGTTTATTAATTTGTGGGCAGATCAGGAGGAGGCATACTAGCATTTCAAAAGACCACCATCCTGCCTTTAAGCAGAAAAATGGGGCTTTTTAAAAGGGGGGTTTTGGTGGTTGGGCTCAGTCTACCTGGCCAATGTCACATGTTATGACTTTGCTCTATTGTTAACTATCATTGGTGTTTTTGATAGACCTTATCTCTGGTGGTGATGATCTTGTGACCCTCATCCAGAAAATTCTGTTGGCAATCTTCTGTAGTTGAAGATACTATAAAACAAATAGCAAAGAACATTTTCTTGTGACTTCAGTTACTGGCCTTGGAGAAGGAATGCAGATTTTATTTCCCAAAAAGGGGCAGTATTAGACAACTTATAAAACATTTAACTGCCCTTTTTCAGACCTTTACCTTTTGTCACATATCTTTGAATAAAAATCAATATTAAAAAGTCAGTACAAATTCCATGCAAAGATAAATTACCAGTTCCCGAATCTGGTTCTAACCAGAAGCCTATCACCACAAATGAGGACGTTTTTTCCCTCTTATCTTTCCCCACCTATACCAACTTTTCATTTTTCCTTTCTCTTTCCTGTTAGTTTTATTCATATTCTCACATATTCTTTGCATTAAACTTTCTCAAGATAAGATTCTCATCAGTGATGGAGAAGTTGATTCCTTGCTGAGAGATTTTTATTTGTGTATATATAAGATTCAGACAAAAAGTCCCAATCGAAATAAAAAATACCCTACTGGAAATGCATTATGATTCAGAGACCACTGGTCATGAATTTCCCAAAAAACAATTCAGAGAGAGGACTGAGGGAGAATTCCTAATTGAGATATTATTTGCTTTTAATTCTCACTCTTTGCTGATGATATGATCTTATACTTAGAGAACCCCAGAGACTAAACCACAAGACTCCTGGAAGTAATCAAGAAATACAATAATGTCTCAGGGTGTAAAATCAATACCCACAAATCAGTAGCATTTATATATGCCAATAACATCCAAGTTCAGAAGCTAATCAAAGACATAAAGCCCTTCACAGTTGCTTCAAAGTAAATGAACATACCTGACAAAAGAGGTGGAGGACTTCTATAAAGAGAATTATTAAACCCTAAGAGAAGAAGTAGCAGAAGACATTAAAAATGGAAAAACAAATCATGCTTTTGGCTGAGAAGAATAAATATTGCCAAAATGTCTATAATACTCAAAGCAATCTACAGATTCAATGCAATCCCCATTAAAATACCAACATCATACTTTGGAGAATTGGAAAAAAAAAAGTTCTTCATTTTGTATGGAACCAGAAAAAACCTGAATAGCCAAGGCAATTCTTAATATTAAAACAAAGCCAGGGGCATTACTCTACCAGAACTTAGGTTATATTATAAGTCCACAATGATCAAAACAGCATGGTATTGACACAAAAATAGAGATATAGACATATGGAACTAAAAATAGAGATATAGACATATGGAACTGAATAGAAAACGAAGAGATGAAACCAGTCTCTTATTGGTATCTGATCTTTGATAAACCAAACAAAGGCATACACTAGGGAAAAGAATCCCTATTCGATAAATGGTGCTGGGAGAACACATGTAAAAGACTGAAACTGGAACTGTACCTTTTACCACTTGCAAAAATTGACTCAAGATGGATAAAAGATTTAAATTTAAGACATGAAATGGTAAAAATCCTAGAAGAAAGTATAGAAAAAACTCTTGAGGATGTCATCCTGGGAAAAGATTTTATGAAGACTTCAGTGGCAATTGCAACAACAAAAATAAACAAATGAGACTTAAATAAAATGAAAAGCTTCTGCACAACTAAGGATACAACAATTAAAGTAAATAGACAATCTTTAGAATGGAAAAGATATTTGTATGTTATGAATCTGATAAAAGCTTGATAATTAGCATCGATAGAGAACTTGAATTAATCATCGAAAAAAGAGTAAACCCATCTATCACTGGGCAAGAGACATGAATAGAATATTCTCTGAGAAAGACAGATGAATGGCTAACAAAAACATGAAAAAATGCTCATTGTCCCTAATCGTCAGAGAAATGCAAATCAAAACTACCCTGCGATATAACTAATGCCAATAATATTTGCCCACATCACAAAGTCTTCAAGTTGCAGATGCTGGTGCAGATGTGGCGAGAGAGGAACACTTTTACACTGTAGATGGGACTGCAAACTAATACAACTGCTTTGGAAAGAAGTATGGAGAATCCTCAAGAACTTAAATTACATCTCCCATTTGACACCATAATCCCACTATTAGGCATCTACATGGAAGACAAAAAATCATTTTATCATAAAGACATTTGCACTAGATTATTTATTGCAGCTCAATATACAATTGCCAAGATGTAGAAACAATCTAAATGCCCACCAACCCAAGCATGGATTAACAAGCTGTGGTATATGTATACTGTGGAATATTATTCAGCCACAAAAAGATGGAGACTTTATATTTTGTGTATCAACCTCGATGGAGTTGAAACACATTCTTCTTAGTAAAGTATCACAAGAAAGGAAAAACAAATATCCAATGTTTTCAATACTAATATGAAGCCAGTAGATGATCTAAAATAGGAGAAAAACTTAATTCACTTCAAGTTGAGGAGAGGGGGGATGAGGAAGAGGGGAGCAGGGGGAGAATGGTGTTCTCCTACTTAATGGGCATGAGGTGGGGGGTGGTGGTGGCACACCTTTAGAGCATAGGGCACAACTACCAGGGGTGGGGGGGCTCTACCTAATGGATTTGAATATTGTGTGTACCTTCACAATTACCGGAAAAAAAAAAAAAAAAAAAAAAAAGAACTGAAAAGAAAAAAAAAGTGCCTGTGAGATGTGTCTATATTTTTTCTATGTCAGGAATTTTCTCCTTTTTATATTTGCTGAGCAGTATTCTATTGTATGAATATATCATAGCTTGTTTATCTATTCACCTGTTGCTGGCTATTTGGTTATTTCCAGTCTAGAGCTATTATGAATAAATCTGCTAAGACCATTCTTCTACAAGCCTTTTTGTGGATTTTTGTTTTCTTTTTTTTTTTTTCAGTGAACACCTTGAAATGGAATTCCAGTGTCATTGCATAGGTTATGTTTAACTTTATTAGGAACTACCACGCTGGTTTCCAGAGTGGTTGTACAATTTCTGTCGGCAATTTATTTGTGTTCTCATTGAAAATGAAGTCACCAACCTTTGGTGATACCAATCTTTTAAAATGTTATCCATTCAGCTAGGTGGGTAGATATCTCATTGCATTTCTAATCTGCATTTTTCTATCAATTTTTGTATTCTGTATTTAACTCTATGCCCATGATCAAACGAGAAATGCAGCAATTTAAAAGGAAGCACATCAACAGTGCAAAGTACCTGCTCTGCACACTTCACTTATTGATCTACCTTTATTCCCACCCTGTTGAAGTGCTACTGTAGATAAACCTTTAGGACATTGTGTTAGTTCCTGTCTCTTCTGTGCATTTCCTCTCCATCATTTAGCTGGATTTAGTACAAAGTAACTACTCTCTTGGTAAAACCCTCCTGATAATTTATATGATAATCATGAAGTGGAGCAGCCTTTCAGGTTAGTTAATGCCTTGTATTTGAGACATGTCTTTTTTCAGGAGTGCTCAAAGCCCTTTGATGTTAATATTCGCATCTTTGTGAAGGTGCATAGGAAGAACTGGGAGAAGAAACTGAAATTCCACAAGGCAGCATAACTTAGCCCAAATCTCAAAGTTATCTGGTGAAACTTAGACTGTTACTTGAATCACAGCCATCAGATGTGTCACCACACCTACTGTAACCTAGCAAACCGCGGTACCGCTCCTAATGGGGTCGAACTGAGAAAGTTTCAAATAAAGTCAATGGTTTCGTCTGCTGATATAAAGCTAACACAGTTTTTCCCTCCTCAGATCTCTCAGAACTAGAACAGTTTCATGTGCTGGGCCATGTAGAGTCCCTGTGGATTTGCGAACTGATGGTTATAAAGAGAAACAGAGCCATCGTGCCCCACGGAAAAAGATGTGTGAGAATGCAATAATGTAGAAAACAAATTTCAAAGGACAATGCACAAGTCTGCTGTCCTCTCAGACACACATAAATATTTTCAAATACGAAGATGCTGGGTTTTGATAAAAAAACAACAAAGAAAAGCGTAAGACCTTTAGCAACAAAGAAATAAAACACATCGGTGTTCCAGGTTGGTTTTTCCTGTTTCTGAACATATTGCATATTTAAAGAGTCACTCAGAAGTAACATGCCTGATGTTTTACAAATATGCCACAATCCACACACCCAAATAGGTGCTTTTTTTTCCTCAAAGGAGGCATCTTGGGATGTTATATACTTACTTCAATGTCACTTTGTCACTGATACAAACATTTTTGCAATTGCTATTTTGGAACTTCCTCCAGAGCCTTAGGAACTTTCTTTAGAATATTTTCAGGTTTCTGTGGCTCCATTAAAAAATAAAAGGATGCTTCAAATATTTTCTCACCAGTAAATTTTCTTCAGTCTTAGGCTCCAAATTCTGATTCTCTTCTTACTCCATGTCTCCACCCGATTCTGATCCCCCTAATTTTTAATTCCATAATTGCTTAATCCACTATTTGCATCTTATAATCCTGACATTGGCCATTAGCACCACAATTTTAGCTGCAATCTTTACTTCTCTCCTTGACCACAATCCTGATTTGTCTTCTGCCTAAAGTGCTTCAGGCAGCTCTAGGTAAAAACCCTCTTGGGGCAGCGTGAAACCTGGAAGAATTATCCTGACTCTATCCCTCCATCTAGGACCACATACCCACTGGCACCCACCAGCCCAGAAGCACTGGCAAAGACTCAGTGGTGGTCATCGTCATGCCCTGAGAGCAAAATTAATTTGTTGAAACTGCCAGAATCGTTTGGTACCAAATGTGGTGAATAACCTGTTGACTCAACTGTGTAAGGAAAACAAAAGATGAAAAAGGGCTGTGAAGTAGTGAGAGTGTGTTTATCCAAAAGCTCTGAATGCTGCACTGCCTCGCTCTTGGGGCCTAGGGAATGAGCCTTTCGCATGAAATGAAGGTCCCACTGCCTGCAGGTCAGCCATGGCTCTGCTCTGTGTATTAATTTTTAATTTTCACTCTGAGCCCTGTCCTGATAGAGGAAAATGACACACAGTGAACCACATTCTCCCAAACATTTGGGGGCACGGATGGGAGAGTGCAAATAAGTACACAGCTTGCCATAGATGGTTGAAGGGAAAACAATATAGATTTATCATATAATTGTTTCAGCAAAATTTTTGTTTTAAACATCTTTAGTAAGTGGAGAGCACTTATGTTCTTCTGTATTGCCAAGAACTTTGACATACTGACACTATAAGGAACAGTAACAGATGGCTAAATAAAAACAGCAACAAGTAAAATACATTGGTATTTCCTTTTGGATAGTACATTTTTATAGTGGCATTTATCAATTGATTTTCCTAATTGTATTTTTCCTGAATTGATATAAAAATGAATTTCTATTTCCCAAGCGTGGGAAAAGCAGATTATCCCAAACATAGAAATTCAGAAGCTCACTGTGTAAGGACATTACTTATGCTCAAAGATGACCTTTCTATGGAATCACTGATCCTGGTCCTCTATTGTTGTAAATCAAAAACCCACTGCATCGTTTGCAACATTTCCCAGGCCAGATTTATCTGAAGAACTTGACTTGAAAGAAAGAAAGAAAGAAAGAAAGAAATCCATCTACTTAATGCTAAGAGAATCAAGTAGTTCTCCTAGCGTGTGTGGAAAGGAGGTAATCACCAGAAGGGATGGGGAGGGCAGGTGAGCCTGGGCAGGAGAGGGCTGGGCAGGAGAGGGCTGGGGGGAGGACAGGCAGCACAGCCCTTTTCTCCATCGACAAGGCTGGAACATTACCACACTGAAGGAAGAGGAGAACAGCTAAGTCAGGAGTTACGTTGCATTTTGTCTTCCCTCCACGCACTTAGCTCGGGGTTTCCAACATGCAGAGGAGAAAGAAAGGGCACTCTGTCAAAGATCCATCATAGCAGTCCTACAAAAGAAACAGATTTTAGAAGCTACAGGAAGGATTTATGACTTCAGGGACCTTTGTGAGTCCTTTTATTAGCCTAGTACATCACTTCTCTCCCATCTTTATGCTGACAACAGTTCTCGGCCCTTCTCTGGATTTCTTGTCAAACCGGGCAACTATATAAAATGAACAGACAAGAGCTGCAGGAAAGGGCTGATTGATTCCTGTGTGTGCCCACACATTAGGGGCAATTTTATTTTGCTAACAGGTTCTCTTATGCAGTCTTCCAGTGAGAGAATCTTGGATTGTTTCTGACAACTATGTGTTTTTAAAGAGTTTTATTTTTTCCTATGACTGTCTTCCTAAGAGCATAAATCAACATGTAAAGAGAATAGCATGCTAGCCTAAATAATTTTATCAAAGTTATTTGAAATCTGGAGATGTTTCTGGTAAGTGTGGCTGGCTGTCAATGTTGGTAAATGGTACCTGTATTTTCAAGACACCTGTATGGCTTGGCTGACCTTTCATTTCTATCAACTTAGGAACATGAAGTTTGTAAAAGACAGCTCAAACGTTACCTCTATAAAACCTTCCTTGCTTTCTCCAAGCTATAATTCATTTCATCTTCCTCTGTATTCCAACAATAAAAACAACACAATTAGTAGTTGCAAAAATTTAATGAGCATTTACATAACCTATAGTCATTTAGTCTGGGCCCATCGAGTCACTGCTTCTCCACAACAATCCTGTGATGACTGCCCTGTGATTTTTCTGGGATTCAGAATAGTTCAATGACCTGCCTAAGATCAGACAGTAAGAAGGAATGATGTGGATTTAAACCAGAATACAAGCAGTCTTACTCCAGAGCATGTATTCTTTACCTCTGCCCTCCACTGCATCTTTTTAATACTTCAATGGCATACAACTTCAGAAATAGTCAACGATAGTGGCTCACTTTTACCAGGTCCTGCACAGAACTCACTCAAGTAATTTTGTTTAACGACTTCTTCTTCTCCTTCTCCTCCTCCCCCTTCTTTTTTTTTTTTTTTTTTTTTTGAGACAGAATCTTATTCTGTTGCCCTCAGTAGAGGGCCAGGGCATCATAGTTCACAGAGACCTCAAACTCCTGGGTTCAGGTAATCCTCGAACAATGCCTGCCCAGCTACTTTTTCTATTTTTTTTAGTGGAGATGGGGTCTTGCTCTTGCTCAGACTGAGCTCTAGTGATCCACCCACCTTGGCCTTCCAGAGTGCTAGGTGTGAAGGTGTGAGCCATCCCACCCAGCTTTCGTTTAGCTTTTGGAGAGGTGCACTCTCTACCAATGCCCTCTGCCTTTGATTTACCGATGAGTAAGGAAGAACTGAAAAGAAAAGAAACCATGTGTTTCCTTATCTTTTCCTTTCCTTCAATATCATCATTTCCAGCATAAGTAACAAAAGTAATAAAGGATCTGACAGAGTGCTTTGTATTTTTCTGTTTGTTTCTGTGAATACAACTAACTTCCTTCTTGATTTGGAATAAGTTCTGGATTATAGGGAAAAAGTGAACCGTCGGGCTGTCAATCCTCATTGCACACAGCTGCAGATGTATCATGCTTAACTGGTACTTGCTTTGACTCTCACTGACCTCCCACTCATGGTGGATCTGCTGGAGTTCTTGTTCATGGGCATCCCAATGCTATGTGTTAGTGGAGTAACAGTGAACGAAGGCAGACCACACTGCATCTCCCTAGGCACAGTGCATGCCCCATTCTCACACTGAACTTCATTTACAAAACACAAGTTCAAGGATAAAATTATTAAGATTTCAATCAGGGCATTCAACCAGAGTAATGCCTGTCTGAGCACAGGGACTTGTATTTCTGCACAGGCTGCATCTCTGTGAAGCCCACCCTGGACACGAGAAGGTTAGTGCTTTAATCTTCATGTTCAGATGAGACGCTGGTGGTAAGCCAGGCAAAGTAACTTAGGATCAAACAAACAGAAACTGGGGGAGCCTGGATTTGAATTCTGGTCTGTCTGTCTGAACCCAGGGTTCATACTCTTAAGTACTGTAAATACTCAACCATGCAACTGTCCATACCATTGGTAGATTTCAAAAACCTAAAAATAAGCATCAATCTGTGAATTATAAAGAGTTCAAGTTTCTCTCCCTCTATAGTCATTCACCTGTGCAGCACTTGACCACAGTATTTTGCCTTGAATTGCAATTTATGTTTTTCTAAATACCTTCTTTCCTACCACATTTGATCTCATTTGATCACCATAATCTTCAGAGACCCTTAGGGTCATTATTCATTTTGTAGATGAGGAAATTGAAGTTCAGAGGCATGAAGTAACTTCCCCAGGTTACTCTTTCCTTCAATAGCAGAGCTAAGAGCTAAGAGCTCTTCCCTTTACAAATGCTCTGGTCTTAAGGTGTCCCCCCAAATTCATATGTTGAAACTTAATCAACAACGTGATAATATTAAGAGTGGAGATCTTTAAGAAGGTGACTAAGTCCTGAGGGCACAGCCTTAGGAAAGAGATGTGAGGGAGCTGTTGGCCCCTTTTGCCCTCTGCCTTCTACCACATGAGGACACAGCCCAAGGCAATGTCTTAGAAACAGAGAGAGCCCGTCCTACTGAACACACAAGGCTGCACCTTGATCTTGGACTTCCCAGTCTCTAGAACTGTGAGAAATACATTTCTATTATTCATAAATGACCCAGTTTCAGACATTTTGTTTTAACAGCACAAATGGACTATGGGACATGTCACCTCTTGAGCCAAAATTGGCTGTGGACAACCAAAATTGGCTCTGTCCACATAGCAGAACTTGTGGACAAGTGATAAGTGAAGGAAGAATATTGGATCATAAAGCAAAATGAGGTTTCCTGATTTCCTTTATGAAACAGGAAACATCATCAAGTGGAATGCACTTATGCACTGGAGGCAGAGAGATGATGTTTTAAGTATAGTTCTGCCACTTATTCACTGGGTAAACTTGGTGATTTTCCCTTCTGAACCTCAGAATCCTCATGTGTTAAAAGGGGGTATTTATGCTTAACTTTGAGGGGATGTTGTATCAAATGAGAAAACACCTGGCGGTCAGTAAATGTTAGTTTCCCTGTCCCTATGGGTCATGATTTACTGGCAATACAGATAGTGCATGACCAAGTTTAAAACCCTCTATTCAGAGAGACCACACTGGCCAAAGAAAAATTCAGAGTAAAGGAAAAGTCTTGCCATATTCCATTCTTGGTCTTCACATAATATCCGCTTCTCTTTCTATAACATCATCCACATTTAGTTACAGAGAACAGACACCATCGGGTTCTATGTCTGATGCACGAAAGATGTGCTAAGTGCGCCAGGCAGGCCTTAAGGATTCCAGGCTTCCTACAATGCCGATTCAGAGATTTCATTGTGACATCATTTTAAAGCATGAACTAATGGGTAGTTTGGCCACACTTACTAGATTAGAAATCATTATTAATTTTTTTAGTACTGTAATAACATTGATTTAGATGAACCTTTATAACATAGAAAGTGGATAGTATTTAGCAGCAATTAACATCCTTTAATTAGGAAGAATTGCCAAGTAGTTTTCTCTCTTGGCTTGGTTGTAGCTAAGTGCAGCTGAATAAAAATTAATCACAAAGGAAACAGCTTGTGTTTTATGTTAAATTTGCCTTTAATGGATTAAAAAATATTCTTTGGTATTATATTTTATCATATAAAGGTACATTTGAATCACCAGTGTTCTAGAATGCAAATAGTCCAAATGCCATAAACCTTATGGATAGAGCCATTCCCTACAGATGTACATGTAGGGTATAAAGTAAGTATAGAAACTTGATATGTCTGTCCATATGCTCAAGGAGTTGTGTAGATCTTAATACTGGCTCTCCTATTATTATTCCTCCAGAATTACAATATGGAATTTCATATTTTCATGTGCATTTATCATAAATGTTACTCCCTGCTAACCAGAGAGGCATTTAGGCAATTGCTTGGTATGAAAATCATTGACATTTTATGATTTTCAAATGACAAATGAGATGCTCCTGTCAGTTTACTGTGTAACTCCATAACATATGGCGCTTCTGCTGGTGGGTGTTATTTCAAAGTTTGCAAATCACACCATGAGAAAGTCCCTCTGGTGGGCTCCTGGAATACTTAGCAACTGTGAAACTGAAGTGACAGTACAGAGAAAAAGGACTAAAAAAATAGCTTTTTTTTTTTCTTGACAGGGAGAAGGCAGTACAAAGTGAATGATAAGTTAATCCAGGGAGGTGGATGGGTAGAGACACGAATCCAGCAAAAAAGGAAAAGATGCAGTTTCCCTTTCTATAGGACAAACTGGGGAATTTCTAAATTCTTAAAACAGAGTGTATAATGTCAGATTTCAGAGGAAGAATAAGAATTAAGAGACAGACTAGAATTAGAATAATTGTCTACTATGCAACACAGAAGCTTAGAAATGGACGAGAGAATTGTTTCAGGGGATAAAAAATGGTGACAATTATATATCTCAGTAATGGTAAAATAACTCCAAATAATTAAGACTTGAAAAGAAAGCTTCTGCTATTCAAAATGGGGCAGTTTATTTAAAACCAGTTCCCGACAGAGCCTTGTTTCTTTTGAACAATCTATTTTAATGGGGCACATTGTTTTGCTTTGTTCAATAATGCCCACATTCCAGAATGTTTCTACAACGGTCAAGTAACCAGTCAATTACACGGAAAAGCCAGTGAAACTGGTTGCTAGAGCTAATTGATGGACCAGTTCCACTACAGCAGTTCTGCCAATTGCCCTAAGGACCATTGCCCAAGTCTCATTTTTCTCATTCTTCCTTAGAATCCAAAAACTTTCCATTGTTCTTCAACCACAAAAGAATTTTTATTTATTCCTAGAGTGTACAGAACTAATGTGAGTGGCCTAAAATGATGTTTCCTTAAGAGAGCTGAACCTCCTACTTTTTTCATTCTGGAATATTTAAGTAGTTTTATCCCTAAATCTATGGAATTCTAGATCTAGATTTTTAATGTAGAAAATGAGAAATATCTAATAAAATAAGGAAGTGTACTGAATGGTATTGACTTTTTTCAGTCTATGTTCTTGAACCTAGAGGCATCAGGAATTGGCTTCAGAAAATAACAACAATAATAATAGGTAAAATGTATTACCTATTCAGAAAATAACAAACAACAAACAACAATAATAATAGGTAAAATGTCATGTGAATCACATAATCTTCACACAAACACACACGTATGTATCTTACTATTACCATTTCACACCATTTCACAGATGAGGAAATTGAGGCAAGTATCTTACTTAAGATCCTTTGGGAAGGGGTGTAGAAATTGCCTCCTTCTAGTATTGATGTACAGTAGAAATTGGTTAATTTGCCTGCAAAACCTTCAGGCTTCTGGCCTCAGACCCCATACAGGCCACACTTTACTGGTCCTAGGTTGAATCATTCAGTCCCACATTTACAGTGTATGATTCTGTATGAAAAGTGGAAACTCTGCTGTCAATGTTTTATGCCCCAGTTCTTGTCTGTGGGAGATCTGGATGTATTACTTGTGATTGAGTTCCTTGGAAAACTTCTGCTAAAACTCTTTTTATTTTTTCTTCACCACATTTGAGTGAGTTCTTGTTATATACACCCAATGATGTGTTTATTTGCCTCAAACCACACTGAATAGCTACAATAAAACATGTGTTCATATACCACCTTTCAAAACATCTATTCCTGCCTCTTGTCCAATATTGATATGGTTATCAGAAGGCAGGATTGACAAAGGATAAACTAAAGATACCGAGTACTGGTTATTACTGGCAAAACTGGGAATGAGTTCTTATAAGATGGTATATGTCAACTCATCTACCACATGTGCTTGGCTTATCAAAGTCCCTTAAAAAACGTTCATTTTCTATAGTTCTGGCTACTCAGGAGGCTGAGGCAGGAGGATTGCTCAAGCCTAGGAGTTTGAGGTTGCAGTGAGCTAGTCTTGCCACTGCACTCTAGCCTGGGTGACAGAGTGAGACTCTGTGTCCAAACAATAAAAAAAAAGTTTGTTTTTATTTCATTTCCATTTTTCCCTAAAATTATAGCAACTCTGAGTTTTATATTTTATAAGTTAATACAAATGCAAATCTTAGCTCTTGCATAATTATGTTAACACATGTTAAAGTGCATGTCTCTGTTTTTCAGTTGGGGAAATGTGTAGTGGAACAGTGTGGCTGAAAGTGGATCAGCTCTGCTAATAACAAGGGTACCAACCTTGTAGGCTAAGAATAGTGCCTGGCCCACTGAAAGAGGGCAGGGAAGGTTTGCATTACTCATCATTTTTATTACCAATGTAATACCTCTGAGCCCTTTTCTTTCTCAACAGCACCATTTCTACATTCTTTGGACTAGCATTAACCAAGCTTACTCTTTAAATTCTGAAAAGACATGATTAGTGTGTAAGTTTGATTTACAGTAGCTGTGTATTTTTCCCTTTCTTGAACGTAATGATTTGCTTTGCAAGTCTTATTTTTTTTTCTCCAAGAGATACAGAAAATACTCAAAGATTCTCTTTCGACATTTGTTTTGTGTGAGACTTTCTAGAATATAAAGAATCGTTGACCAAAGACATTTTAATAGGATTAGATTTAAACTTATTTTCCAACTGTTTCCATTTTCCATGGTTCTTTAGTAAATGAGGATGTACATTTCAACAGTCTCAAGGATTATTTATTCAGTGATGTCCAAAAAAACCCATGTTGGCGGATGGGTGCAGCTCTTTCAGTTTTCTGCTGTCATTTAATATCAAAAGATATTAAATCTTTTTTTAAAGAGAAAAGGGGAGAAATAATCTTCAAAAAGTGCTGTACATGGAATCTAACAGGAAGCCATGACAATAAATATTAGACTGTTTGTTACTTTAGGGCAAGGATATAATATATTCTTTCTTTGCAACCTCATCACACTTAATAAATGTTGACTGAATTAACTGATATTAATTCTGTCCCTAATACATTAGAAATAGACCATTTCCCTTCAACATATAAGTAGCATGTTTTTTCAGAGCAGCAGGATAAACAGAGACTTCTAGGTGTTTCTAGCAATGCTATCGTTCCATTTTATGGAAACACAATACCAATGGGAGATGATAAAGCATAATTTCATGCTGTGTAACTCTATGCAAATTTCCATTACAATTATATCCCTTTTAGTGGAAAAACTATTGGGATTTGATGTCACAAGATATCATCCCTCTCTGATACACTGCAAGCCAAACTGCTTTGAAGAGTCAGTCTCAGAAGTCTTGTATTCTCATCAGATTCAGCATTGGGAAAGTTTTTGTCACATATCTGTCACACTTACTTGATGTACATAACATTAGTTGTGAGCACCACATGTAAAAGACATGGTGCAGGTGTCCTGTTGACACCAATGCTCAGAGAGCACAGGCTGCTGTGTCTTTGGGAAGGAAGCCACCAGGATAGGAAATCAGTTGCCATGTAGGTTAAGTCCTTCTGAGGTGAGACACAGGAGGCATGCCAAGTGGCCACTGAGTTCAATTTCAGGGCACAGTCAATAGAAATCACTAAGAAATCATACTAACACAAATTGTCTCTGCAAAGCAGCCATCTGAGCTGAGCAGTTTCCAAGAGCAAGCAAAGTAGACTAAGAACAACCCTTGAGCACCGGGTACCCACCAAATTATGTGTTCATGATTTCCTAAACAAAAAAAAACACCTCCGCCCCGGGAACCCACAAAATAATGGGTAAAAGTATTCCAAAAAAAAAAAAAAAAAAAAAAAAAAAAAAAGCCACCAGGGCCATAGAATGCCTTGGTAAAAGTGTGGGAAAAGGCATTCCTTCTAATGGCTATATGTTTTAACAGTTATCAATGCATTCAACCGCAAATCCCCTCTTCATTGCCCAGGTAAAGATACGGGTGCATGGCCCCCTCACCAACTGGCACTAAGTGGAGCTTGTCAATAGAGGGTGAGAAAGGAACACAGAGGGAAGAAGGCAGGCCCTCTTCCTGCCCCTACTGTGTGCTATCTTTTTGCATTTCCCTTTTGGCATCTCCCCCGGCTCTCCAAAGGCTTCCCAGAAAATTATGCTATAGCTTCAGCTTAGCAAACTTCTCTGACATTCAGTGGATCCTGCCATTCTCCCCCCCAACAAAGCCTGTGTCAAGGTAGGTAGAGATCTTCTGTCTAATTTAATCTTTATTTGGGTGCTTTGCCTCAGTCCTACAGGTAGTGGCTGCTCCCTATGTCTATTAGCCCTGTATTGTTTAGAATTCCCTTTATCCTTAGCAGGTAACCCTCTGTTCCTCCAATTCCCTGGTATCATTAATTATTCTATTATTTATGGATCTGTCTCCTGAGTGAAACTTGACTTGACATAGTGAATCAATTAGGGTGGTGGCCATTTGACAAAATTTAGTGAGTAAAGTTCTTTGTGTAAAAAAACAAAAAAACAAAAACAACTGCTTCTCTCTTCCTGTGACAGCATCTCTCACCAAGGCCTTCAATTCTGTTGAGCTGAGATCTGGGATTTCAGCCTCTATTTGCTTCAGTACATTGGGCAGGCACCTTTGGGGGAGGTGTGAAGCTTGTACAGCCATTAGAAACAGTGCTTCTCTGGACCATTGAAGCTGTATAAATTCTAAGATGATTTTTTAGTTTGATCAGGTCCCAGCAGTGTATTTTTGATGCTCCTTCAATTGCCCGGGTGGTCTTTCTCATAAAAAGTTCACACAGGCCAATTTCTTCAAGAGTTTTCCCTGCATTTTCTTCTAATATTTTTATAGTTGCATGTCTTAAATTTTTTCAACACAACTGTAATGTTCTGTCACGTCATTGCACAGAATTTGCTTTTAAATTTTGAAAAAGAAATAGTTTGATAGGATGACATATTGAAACTTAGGTTAAGATTTTCTCTTGCTCAAAAAGGGATTTTGTACATGAAATTGCCCATTCCAAAGGGCTTTTCATTTGATGCACAGAAGCAAGCTCAGCATGGGTCCCAGGGTGATTCCAGGGGAAGGGAAGGGAGGTATACCCAGACATCATGTCAGAGATACCTAGAACTCTCCATGTGGTGGAAGATTTGCCCACTATGCAAAGGGTACAAAGCCATTGCCAACCTGTCCAGCATCACCAGGGGCCTCTGGGATTCACCATAAATCTTTTGGCCTAGAAAGGCCTGTTCTTCACCCAGGACATGGATCTCTCCCCACCAAGTTCAGGCCAGTCTCTCCAGGAGACACTATCCCACACTGCCACCACCAGCAATTTCACACACCATTACACAGAAGAGTCAACACATAGAGTCAAAATAGTCTGTAGGTCTGTGGAAAAATTACTGGACTGAATTCAACCTCATTGTTCCTTCCTTCATTTTGTCCCTCCCTCCCTTCCTACCTCCCTTTCTCTTTTCCTACTTTCCTTTTCCCAGTTAGTCAGCTACCTAAAGAGAGTATTATAATACAGGCACCAGACATTGTGCACAGGTGAGTCAAGTACATTTCATATTCTCAAGGAGTGCATAGCCTAGTGTGAAGATCACAGCATCAAGTGTAGGATGTAAGACAACCTGCTGAGCTATGAGGGGGACTTCAACAACATTGTGCAGTAACACATAAAGCCAGGGGAAGGGGAAACAATCCAGGTGGACTTGCTGGGTCAAGAATCAGGTCTTCCAGGGAGGGAAGGAAGATAGCTGACTAGAGGCAGCTTCCACCAGAGGCTCCCCTGGAGAGATACTGGACAGAAGTAGACTCAGTGAAGCCAAAGGTGGGGAGCTGAGCATAGATAGAAGATAAACAAGTGCACATCACCTCTGCTGAGGCAAGCTGTGACTCCAAGAAAGAGGATCCAAGAAAATAAATTTTAGGTACAAAGCCCATCACCAAGAATAAGAGATACCCCTTCCCTAAATGGGAGGCTTGCTGTGGGCTCTCTCCAAGCAAGCAGGGGAAAAAAGACCTCTCATTTTTCTCCACAGGAGAGAGCCACTAAACAGTAGGCCTCCTTCTCCAGGGAGGTCCCACTTGTTATCCTAGGCATCATCCTGCCCAACAAAAAATAAACAATTATTAACACCAAGTCCACCCTTCCCCCTTCATCTGGCTGTCTGAAGGTCTGCCCCAGAAAAGCCCAGAGTGTTTTGAAATTTCCTGAGAGGCCTGGACATTGTGTGGGCAGCAGCATATAAACAGTAACTTGTGTGAAAGCAGAGGGGTATGGGGGAGACAGGGATGCTCAGCAATGGTGTGTGGCAGGCAAAGCACAGACACCCCTGTTCTTACAGCCAGGGCACTTTCCCAGCTTTTTATTGACTGGAGGGGATCAGGCTCCAGTCCCTTGGGTTTGTAGGACAGACCTACCTATGGATTTCTATGATCAGGCCACTGGAGACCCTTTTAATTCTCCCTGGTGAGCAGAGATTGTATGGCCTGGGACAATCTGATTAGAAATCTTGACCTCAGCTGTCTACCCAGGGACCTTCTGAGGTTGAGTGGTGGTTTATTTATAGTGGGAAAGGACTGATTCTCCTCCTCCAGCTGTCAATGGTTGGGGCAGGGTGCCGCAATTCCTTGTATCTCTCCCTAGCTGAGATTTCAGCCTATCATTAGGATTGGATAGAAGTTGGCTGACTTCAAGACAGAGCCAGCTTGCATTAACTCACCAATCAGGTCCTCAGAGTCTCAAATATAGTTCTGAAAGGGACCACTGTAAGGCTGTGTGGGGAAAGACACAATCAAAAGCCACAGCTCATTGGTAAAGGGCTGGTTAACTCCATTTGTTGGCAGCCCCAATCTAATCTCACCCTACCAATTGTAATTGCCAAATTGCAGAAAATACTCATGTAGGAAACTGTAGACTAATACTACAGAATCAACATTCTGGCAACATGAATAATCAGAGTAAATCAACTCCACCAAGGAATGAAAAAGGAGAAACAACAGAAGATGCCATCCATAGATAAATGGCTGAATTGACAGAAATATAATTCAGAATATGAATGGCAAATAAGATGAATAAAAAGGATGACAAGATGGAAATAGAAATACAAAGAGTAGTTCAAAAGTTGTCTCAAGAAAGTAATGAATGCAAAGACAAATTCACCAAGGATATGGAATAAGGAGAAAAGATAGCAGAGGTCAAGGAAGTTATTTGAGAAGCTTTGAAATACAATAGGGTCCCTTAGTAATGAAGTTGAGCAAGCAGAAAAAAGGAGCTCAGAAATTGAAGACAAGGCTTTTGAATGATCCCAGGCATCAAAGAGGCAGAAAAATGGAAAACAATTACAGAATATTCCCTGAAAGAGTTGTGAGATCATTCCAAAGATCAAACATCTAAATTATAGGAATTTCTGAAGGAGAAGAGGATGGTCCTAAAGACACAAATGCTCTACTTCAAGATATCATGGAAGAGAATTTCCCAAGCATTGCATGAGATACATAAAATCAGATAGTAGATAGTTTCAGAATGCCATCATGACTCAATCCAAATAAAGCATTTCCTAAACACATTGTAACTGACTTTGCCAAAGTTAATATGAAGGAGAAAATCCTGCAATCAGCTAGACATAATAAAAGCATTACCTAGAGAAATATTAGGATAACTGTAAATTTTTTATCCAAAACTTTTCAAGCCAGAAAAGGATAGTCATCAATCTTTAACCTACTAAAACAAAAAAACTTTCAGTCCAGGATCCTATATCCAGCTAAACTGAGTTTCATTTGGAGAAATTGAATACTTTACTTACACCCACATGTTGAGGAAATTTGCCATAACTAAACAAGCTCTCCAGAAAATACTCCAACCCATTTTCCATAATGACCAACACAATGGTCTACCACCAAAGTAAACTCACCCAGAATTTATTGAACAAAACATACCTTCAACAATGGTGAAAGGATTAAAAATATGCACTGGACCTTTGAAAAACATGACAGCCAAAACACTACTGTACTTACAAACTCTCTCAATTAATGTGAATGACTTAAATTGTCCCCTAAAGAGGCACGGATTGGTTGATTGGATACAAAAATGCAGGTCATGTTTTTGTTGCCTACTAAAGGCTCATCTTACCTCAAAGGATAAAAAAAGACTCAGGGTGAAGGAATGGACATTTATAATATAGGCAAATGGAAATCAGAAAAAAGCAGAGGTTGCAATCTTATTTGCAGGTACAACAGGATTTAAACCAGCAAAAACAAGGAAAGAAAAGGATGAACACTACATATTTCTCAAGGGAAACACTCAACATGAAGAGATTTCAATAATTAACATTTATGCCCCCCTACCTGAATGCTCCTCAATTTATAAAGCAAACCCTAAAGGATATGAACAATTTGATATCTTCCTGAACGATAATAGTTGGAGATTTTTAACACCCCTTTCTCAGTTCTGCGTGGATCCTCCAAGAAGAAACTACATGAAAACATAATGGACATAAACTTGATCCTAGAACAAATGGACTTAACAAACATTTACATAATATTTCATTCTAATAAAACTGAATACACCTTCTCATCAGCCCCACATCATTCTCCAAAATTGATCAGACCTTAGGACACAAGTCTAATCTCAAAAAATTTTTAAAATATGAAAATTATTCCTTGTATCTTCTCCAACCATCATGGAATAAAAAAATTGAACTCAAGAGCAACAGAAATCTTCATACTTAAAGTCATGGAAACTAAATAACCTTAAGCTGAATGATAGCTGGGTCTAAGATGAAATTAAGAAGGAAGTCATTAGATTTTTTGGAACAAAATGACAATGAAAACACAAACTATAAAAACCTGTGGGATACTGCAAAGTAGTCCTAAGAGGGAAATTAGCTTTGGCAGCCTTCATCAAGAAAACAGAAAGAGAGAAAGTCAACAACCTAATGTGTCATCTCAAGCAACTGAAAAAAAAAAAAAAAAAAAAAAATCGATCCAACTCCAAATCCAGCAGAAGAAAAGAAACAACAAAAATAAGAGCAGAATTAAATGAAATTGAAAACAAAATAATCATTTGGAAGATTAATAAAACAAAAATTTTGTTATTTGAAAAGATTAATAAAACAGATAAACCTTTGGCTAAACTAACCAAACAGAAAAGTAAAATTTCTAATAATGTCAATCAGAAATGTTAAAGGGTAAATAATAACAGAAACCACAGAAATTCAAAAAATTCTCAATGAATACTACAAAAAAACTCTATTCTCAGAAATATGAAAATCTGGAGGAAATGGACCAATACCTGGAAGCACACCATCTTCCTAAACTCAATCAGAAATTTTGAATAGACCTATATCAAGCTCTGAATTGCATTAATTATAAAAATCTCCCAAAAAGGAAAAATGTGGGACCAGATGGTTTCACATCAGAATTCTACCAAATCTTCAAAGAAAAACCAATAATATATTACATAACTTTTTCCAAAACATAGAAAAGGAAGGAATCCTCCTCAACACATTCTATAAAGCAAATATCACCTTAATCTGTAAAACAGGAAAGGACCAACAAAGAAGGAAAACTATAGACCAATATCTTTAATGAATATGGATGCAAAAATATTAAATAAGATGCTAGCAAACAGAATTCAAAGACACATCAAAAACATTGTACACCACAATCAAGTTTGTTTTATCTCATGGTTACAAGATTGGTTCAACATATGTAAATCTATAAGTATACTATACCACATAAATAAAATAAAAAACAAAGACCATATTATTCTGTCAATTGATGCAGGAAAGGCTTTTGATAATATCAAGCATCCTTTCATAATAAGAACACTTAAGAAAATAGTCTTACATGTTTTATTGGGTCCGTGGACAGCAGCGTGGGTCCTGTCCTGGGAATTCTAGTGACTTCTGGAGGAGGGCCCAAGGAGGTTTCCACCTTCCTGAGATGGCAGGCAGGCTGCAGAGGAGCCAGGGGACTGGCAGAAAAGAGACCTGCCTGAAGGGTGGCTAATAGTTCTTGAAAGCACAGTCGAATCAATTCTCATTCAT
Organism: Loris lydekkerianus; assembly: GCA_963574355.1. Lineage (NCBI taxonomy): Eukaryota > Metazoa > Chordata > Mammalia > Primates > Lorisidae > Loris > Loris lydekkerianus. The sequence continues at coordinate 1,984 of CAUYPK010091658.1, read as the reverse complement.
TCTTTGAAGATGATTGAATTGTATGTCTTTTTTATTAAATAGCTTTTCTTATGGAAAAAAAAAAAGAAAAGAAAATAGGCTTAGATGGAACATTTCTTAAACTGATAGAGGCCGTATACAGCAAATTCATAGCCAATATCATATTGAATGGAGTAAAATTGAAAGTATTTCTACTCAAATATGGAACTAGACAAGGATGCCCATTGTCTCTCCTGCTATTCAACATAGTAATGGAAGTTCTGGTCATTGCAATCAGGCAAGGAAAGGGGATCAAAGGTATACAAATGAGGTCAGAGGAGGTCAAAGTCTCCCTCTTCATGGATAATATGATCTTTTACCTGGAAAACTCCACAGACTCAACTACAAAGCTCTTAGAAGTGATCAAGGAATATAGCAGTGTCTCAGGATACAAAATCAATACTTACAAATCAGTAGCTTTTATATATACCAACAATAATCAAGCTGAAAATATAGGCAAGGTCTCTATTCCTTTTACAGTAGTGCAAAAGAAGATGAAATACCTGGGAATTTACTTCATAAAAAATGTGAAAGATCTCTATAATGAGAATTATGAAACCCTGAGAAAAGAAATAGCAGAAGATATTAACAAATGGAAAAATATATCGTGATTGTGGCTGGAAAGAATCAACATTGTTAAAATGTCCATACTACTCAAAGCAACCTACAGATTTAATGCAATCCCTATTAAAGCACCAATGTCATACTTTAAAGAACTTGGAAAAATAGTACTTAATTTTATATGGAATCAGAAAAAACTTTGAATAGCCAATACATTACTTAGAAATAAAAAATCTGGAGGCATCATGTTACCAGACTTCAGGTTATACTACAAATCTATAGTGATCAAGACAGCATGGTACTGGTACAAAAATAGAGATGTAACTATATGGAATAGAATAGAAAATCTAGAGATGAACCCAGACAGATATAGTCATTTGTTCTTTGATAAGCCTAGTAAAAACAGGCCTTGGGGGAAAGAATCCCTATGAACAAATGGTATTGGGAGAACTGGCTAGTGACCTGTAGAAGACTGAAGCTGGACCCACACCTTTCACCATTGACAAAAATTGATTCTCAATGGATAAAATATTTAAATTTAAGACATGGAACTATAAAAGTACTTGAAAAGAGTGAAAGAAAAAGGCATAAAGATATTGGCCTGGGAAAACATTTTATGAAGAGGACCCCCTGGCAATTGAAGCAACACCAAAAATATATTACTGGGGTTTGATGAAGCTAAAAAGCTTCTGCAGCAAAGGGACTGCAAGTAAAGCAAACAGACAGCCTTCAGAATGGGAGAAGATTTTTGAAGGTTATGATTCCAACGAAGGTCTGATAGCTAGAATCTACAGAGAACTGCATTTAATAAGAAAAGAACAACCCCATTTTGTGGGCAAGAGACTTGAACAGAAACTTCTCTGAAGAAGACATGCAAATACCAATAAATACATGAAAAACTGCTCATCATCTTTAATCATCAGAGAAATGCAAACCATAACCACTTTGAGACATCACCTAACTCCAGTAAGATTAGCCCACATTACAAAAATCCCCAAATTGCAGATGTTGGCATGGATGTGGAAAAGAAGGGAACACTTCTACACTGCTGGTGTACACTGCTGGAACACTTCTACACTGCTATTTCTTTTCTCAGGAAAGAAGTATGGAAAATTCTCAAGGACTAAAAGTTGACCTACCATTTGATCCTGCAATTCCATTACTAGGTATCTACCCAGATGAACAAAAATAATTTTACAACAAAGACATTGGCACCAGAATGTTTATTGTAGTCCAATTCATAATTGCCAATTCATGGAAGCAGCCCAGAGGCCCATCAACTCATGAATGGATTAACAAATTGTGGTATATGTATATCACGAATACTATGCAGCCATAAAAAGTATGGAGATTTTACATCTTTTATGTTTACCTGGATGGGGTTGGAACATATTCTTCTTAGTAC
>CAUYPK010091653.1:0-33134 GCA_963574355.1 Loris lydekkerianus | reverse complement strand
GCCAACCAGGCGTTGGGGTGACCGTAAATGTACCTTTTTTTTTGTCTTAACCCAGCCTCTCTCTCACTCTCTCTCTTTTTTTTTTTTTTTTTTTTGAGAAGTCTCTGTGGCTCATAGCTCACAGCAACCTCTACCTCTTGGGCTCCAGCAGTCCTCTTACCTGAGTTTTTCTATTTTTAGTAGAGATGGGGTCTCACTCTTGCTCACCCTGGTCTCAAACTCCTGAGCACAAGCAATGCACCTGCACAGGTCTCCCAGAGTGCTAGGGTTATTATCGGCATGAGCCACCACACCTGGCCTAGTCTTTCTTTTCTTACCTTTCAAAGAAATCTCACCAAATAGGAGGACACTCACCAAACAAGCCCTCTCTCCCCCGGCAGGCATCTGAATGACAGTTCTTCTACAGGGAGTCCCACTTGGGGTGGGGTGGAAACACTCCCACCCTTAGTTCTTGATCAGTCCCATGGACACATCTGTTCTGTTGACCACCCTCAGAAAAATGGCAGCTCAGCAGAGGGGCAGGCTCCATGCGGTGTGTTCTTTAAGCCATCAAGAATTTCAGGCACTGTGAAATGTGTAGAGATCAGAACAGGGAACCAGATTAAAGGGAACAGAATATATTAGTTATCAATTACTGTATAACAAATTACCACAAACTTAGCAACTTCAAACAATGCACATTTATTTATTTATTTTTATTATTATTATTACTTTTTTTGGAGACAGAGTTTCTCCAAAGAGTACTTTGTCATTCTGCGTAGAGTACCACAGCGTCATAGCTCACAGCAACCTCAAACTCCTGGGCTCAAGAGATTGTTTTGGCTCAGCCTCCCGAGTAGCTGGGACTACAGGCACCTGCCACAATGCCCAACTATTTTTAGAGATGAGGTCTCATTCTTGCTCAGGCTAGTCTTGAACCTGTGAGCTCAGGCAATCTACCTGCCTCGGTGTCCCAGAGTGCTAGGATTACAGGCATGAGCCACAATGCCCAACCACAATGCATGTTGATTATCTCTCAGTTTCTGTGGGTCAGGAATCTGAGAATGACTTAGCTGGGTCCCTACTTCAGACCCTCTCGCAAGCTACAGTTGAGGCGTGTCTGCTGGGCTATAGCACTGCACAGTTGCACTGGGAGGGATTTGCTTCCCTGTTCAGGTGGTGGTGGCTGGATGGGGTTCTTCACTGGCTGTTGGTTGAGGCCACACTCAGTTCTTTGTCTTGTGGGCCTTGCTGGTGTGGCACCTTGCCTCGTCTAAGTGTGCAAGCTAAAGTGACCGGAGAGTCTGCCGGAAACACAGAGCTTCCCACATTTTGAAGCCTAATCACTTCAGGGACATCCCATCAGCTTTGCACATTGTTAGAGGCAAGTCAGTAGGCTCAGCCCACATTCAAGGGAAGGGGACAGCACTGGGTATGATTCCAGGGGACAGGAATCAGGGAGGGCTGTGATTCTGCCTGTTACGTGGAGGAAGTCCAAGGCCAAATGGGACTCTGGACATGCTTCACTGGTGATAACAACTTCTGCAAAACAGGAGGAGCCTCTCTGGGAAGTCAACCAGAAGGGAATCCACAGGGTGGACGTGGGGAAGAGTGGATACTGCAGGACAGTGTGAGGAGAGGGGTGTTCATAGTAGGAAGAGGAAAGTAGAGAGATGTCATCTTCAACAGGAGGAAAGGGGTCTTCTTTACATTTCCCTAAGCCACAGGAGGAGTTTCCTATTATCTTCCACGTTACTGTTATCCCAAGGTAAAGAGTGATCCGTTTTGCCCAGAACCCAACCTGGGTTCCCGAGTGGAAGAGAACGTGTGTCCGATAGTGAGTGTTTCTAATAGTGGCAGAGCCCTGCGAACCTGCGTCCTGGCACTACCTCCCTTTAGTTTCAGACAGTCTCTTCCCCGGGAGTCATTCAAAGATACACAGAGAGAAGTCCTTCATCTCCAGGTTTTCGTCAGATTAAAGGCTGCTTCATCTACAAATACCAAGGCCTAAACACGGCGCCCTGACTCCAGCTTTCCCACATTAATTACAACGCTTCATCGTGGCCGGAGTGCTGACTAGACGCAGATTTTGAGAATGAGATTTTGGTAAAGATTTAATTTCTGGGAATTAATTTCTACTTGTGTGATAACCTCCCTCCTTTTGATGTTGTTTTTGTAGGAGTGACACTGTTTGTGGCCCTTTATGACTATGAAGCACGGACGGAAGATGACCTGAGTTTTCACAAAGGAGAAAAATTTCAAATATTGAACAGCTCGTAAGTTTGGAGAGGGAAGAGAAGCACGCGTGCCTTGCAGATTGGGAAGGGTGCCTGCACCACCAGGTTTTAGCATTCTGAAATGCAAAAAGAATGTTTACTAAATTCGCCAGAACATGTCCAAGGAGCTTTCTGGAGAACACTACAGTAGCAGAGTCCATGTTGTTCTGGTTTGGTTTGATTTAAAGGTTGTAAAAGCTGGTGCATGGCCCTCTACTGCCCGGAGTGTCTCCACAAATCTCCAGTTTCAAATGATTGGCACGAGGGTCGGCCACGCAGCTCTCTGCCTTGAGAGTTTCTTCCCATTTTGGATGTTGCACTAGCTAAGCCCTCACTTGAGGTTTGCAACATCTTCCTTCTGCTTTCAAAACTACTGACCATTCCAGTTGGGGAAAGCTGTGGGGCTGTAATAAAAATTTGGGATTGAAGTCTTGGTGAGATCGAAGGAGAGGCAATTCCACCCACTTGTGAATGCCTATGCAGCCTACAGTTTAAACATGGCCAAATGGGAACAACAGTTAAATAGGCAGTGAGGAAGTTTCACGGGGTTCACTCACTGTTCAAATCCTGTGTTTGATAATCCATAGGAAGAATAAATATGGGTCAGATTTCCCTGTGGTTTTAAAACACTGCCTCTATTAGATTGGGGCATGGTAGCTGAGGGCCCTCCAGAAAATTTCAGGCTCTAAAGAAAGTGGTAGGGTCTCAAGTCGGACAGCCAGGCACCTCCGGAGACCTGGGCAGCGCTTGCTGGTGGTTGGGAAAGTGTGCCACCATAGAGATGAGGGCACGCCAGGAAGTTCTCCTATGTCACCAAGTCGATTGCCTGAGCAAACCAGATTTCATGTGGTTAAAGGACTGGACACCTGGCTCTTCAGCTTTCCCAGAAGGGTGAGCTAGGGCAGATAAGGGGCACCCTGCTTACACCACACAGCCCAGGAAAGGGGCATGATCATTGCCACTGGCCTGAAAACTGCCCATCTCTTCTGGGGGATGCCCCAACCCCGCCCTGAAGTCTGAAGCATGTGATAACTTACAGAGTTTCTCAGACTCTATACTGAGAACACACCACCTTTTAACAGAAGAACTGAATGCCTCTGTAGGTGGCCAGTAACTCATTTCTAGACGTCAGAAGACATTCTGCACAGCCGTACCGTTTTTAAAAATATTAATATTGCCATAATTAATGGAAGTGGGTAGATTTTTTTATATATTTTTTAAAATATGTGCAGAAAAGTGCATGTATCAATAGTGTACACAGTGACAGTTGCACAGTGTGAATGTGCTTACTGCCACTCAGCTGTACACCCGGAAATAATTGAAATGATACATCTTATATATGTTTTACCACAATTTAAAATATATATATACAATTTGCTGAATTTTCACAAACTGCACATGCCTATTCAGCCAGCACCCAGGTCAAGGAAAAGGTGACCTGCCGCCAGGATCCCTCCTCCTGCAGCCACAGACACACTTTAAAAATAGTGAGCAGCTGCCATTTAGTGAAAGCCCCTTAGGTACCAGCCATGTGCTAAGTCACAAGTGTTCGTATTTATCCTTCACAACTGCCTGGGGTATATATCGTAGTCATCCTTTGACATCTGAGGAGCTCCTGGTTAGGGGACCACCCCGTAGAGCCAGCAAGTAACAGAGTCCAGGGTGGGATGCGTGGGGGTGGGGGGGCATCCTGAGAACAGTATCAAGGGTGATCTTGGAAAGGCCCAGATGCCCCCATCAATTGGGGATTGAACCATTCCAGCTACATGTGGGTTTGGAAAGTTGGATGAGAGGTGGATGGGAGAAGGGAATTTGGCTTTGATCTCTTCTGATTGGTGATTCCTTGTCAGTTTGATTCTCAGATGACTGCTTCCTGTCAGAGTCTATTAACTTCCGATTCTGAAATGTACCCCACTTCTTCCCAGTTTATACAATGTTCCCTAAATGCCATGGTTGATTAGAAATTTTAAAACTATTTGTAAATTCTAAAAGGTAAGAACCAGTGAGTAATGGGAAGGCCCATACATAGCCCTTCTGGAGTCTTCTCCACATCCACATGGATCTATGCATCAGGCTCTAGGGCACTTGGAAAGTCAGTCCTGCCACAGTCAAATCCAAGACTTCTTGTTGATTTGGAAACAAATATTCAAGGAGGATCTAATCAATCTCAATGTATATTTTGTGATTTGCATTGGTGGCCTTTGTTTAGAGGCATCTGAGCCTCTGACCTTGTTCCCACAGAGGAAAATATTACAAAGGTTCTTCCCCCCCTTAATGTTCTTCCTTTTTGCCAGTGGAATTTCTCCATCCCATGAGCCATTTAAATGCCTTTTCTCAAGGTTATAGAAAAGAAAAATAAGATTTGTGTAACAAATACAATATCCTGAAATCAAGGGTAATAACAGGGAAGAGAAAATCGTGGAGGAGAAACAAAGCTGCGATGGGGAAGCAGATGGCACCCAGCTCCGCCCCTCCCCCCGCCTCGCCCAGCCCCTGGCTTTGCAGGAAGAGAAGGAGGGATGGGGCTCTGTTTTCCCTGGGGCAGCTGCCACACCTCCTAGTGTGTGTCCTCCCACTCCCTTCCTGGGGTCTAGAGGAAGAAACTGGAAGCCACAGGATTAGCTTTTGTGTTTTAAAGTGCAGCATTAACTGTGGGAGAAGCCCTGTGCCCTAAAGCGGTGTTCCTGCTGCCCAGCGGGGGATGCAAGGAGTGCTTCTTTGGCCTGTTGTAAGTGCCCAGTGTCGTGGAGTAGGACATATAATAAAAATGCTGCATGGCTGGGCAGATCAAGGCTGACTTCCGTTGGCAGATGCCACTTCTTGGCTCCATCAAGGCTCCAGGCTTGGGGCTCCTGGGACCACAAACCCTGTGAGCAACTTCAGAGATTGGGACCAGGCTCTTTTAATAAGTCTTTAAATCAGAGAACAGGGGGAGCTATTATAAAAACTTAAAAAGCCATTCTAAACCAGCACCGGGGTTTAAATCATACATTTGAATCAGAGCAAGATAACAATGAAAAAATGTCTCACCAAGTGTGAATAATAAAAAGTCTGAACTCTAAGAACGGTTTAAAGAAATGTAGCTTTAATAATGCCAATTATCCACAATAACTCAAGTAGAGAGATAAAAGGTAGCATAGTAGAGGTCCTGTTTTCCTAAATCAACATGAATGATTTTATAGAGCATTTATTTATAGGTGAACTGGTGCTTCTAGTATATTAAAAAGATGACTTGCTCGCTCAACACCTTTTGACAGATGTTTTGAGTGTGTACCAGCCTCTCTGGGCTCAACCTATGAGATCACTATGTACTACAAGGAGTCTCTGTCACCTCCCATCTCCTTTGATGGAGAAATTGACCCTGCATGACCTAGAAAAAGAGAAATCAAGGATTTTATCTTTTCCAAAAGTAACTGAAAACCCTTGTAAGATTAATGGGGTCAAATAAGAAAATCATGAATTCTTGATGCATGACTTTAGAATAAGCTGGTAATTGAATTCTAATCTGTGCTACACTATTTAGGTGCCTGGACCAAAATGAAATTGTTAAAAGTAGATTTGAATTGGAAATGACTTCATTAATGCCAGATCACCTGGATGAGACTGCGCTTGTCCCAACCTGCGGCAGAATGCATTGGCTTTCTGCCCCCATTGACATTCCCACATACCTGAAAATTGAAGCTAACCTTTATTTTCTTAATTCAATTAGAACTAACTTGATGAAGGTAATCTTGCATTAAAAAATAAGTCTCTGATACAAGCATATAATTTCTTCCTCGCCATTTTGGAGCATTTCCCAGGTTGGGGGCGGAGTTCTGGGGGAAGGTGGGTATTGGTTTTTTATGATGAAATGTCTCCATCTAGTGGAATTTCAGAGCAGTACACATTGTCCCTGTATTAAAGAGAACAATATGTCTCTAAAGCCATTTCCTTACATACTATGTTGAATGAAAAAAATAACCTTCCACATGTGTTCTCAAATGATATACTTAAAATTTGTTTCTTTGGGGGGGATCATAAAAACAAGACCAATATAACTTATAATAAAATGCTGACATTTTTAATTTCATGATTTGAACCTAAAGAATCAGAAATGCATGTGATAAACAGCACAGTGTAGATTTCACACAACTGGTAACAACCTAGCTGTTAGGTTGGGTGGTGGGTTCACAGGTGTTCATATACAGGGTACATATATCCTTTAGTATTTCTAAATATTTCAAACCAAAAATCTGGACATGAACTAAATTTAAGGTGATAAATAAAGAGCTTTCTGGGTATGAAAAATGTTATCTCTTCATCGATTAGTCTAACAAGGTAATGAAAAGGAGATACTGGGAATAATTAAAACATAAGTTTTAAAATACACTTTTGCTGGCACCCTGGGTTTCTGTGGGCTATTGTGTAACACGACCAGCTGTGTTCCCACAACTGCGCTGCAGCTGGCACTGGCTTGTCACCGTTGTTCTAATAAATCCTACCTAGTGCCACTGCTCACCTTGCTCAGAGAGTCTGTCTTTAGAGAGTGTTCTCTGGAGTAAAGCTTGAGTTTGCTGTGGAGGCCGCTTATTCTCTGCCTGATTAAATCAGTCTGGGAGGATCTTTATGGCGGCCAAAAGCCAATACATTTTCTTCCCTGGCCAAGAGCCCAGCCAAAGTGATTTAAAAAAAAAAAAAAAATTAAAAGATGTAAAGTTTGTCTTGCTGTCTCCAAGGACCAAAAAAGGAGAGCAAGAAGGTGCTTGGCATCCAGAAGTCTGAGAGGCCCCCTGCCCAGCACTCCTCACTACAGGCCAGGGAAGGGCCCTGCAGACTCTCACACAATGTCAGAGCCACAGTCCCGCATACGTTGCTGCCACAGTGAGCCTGGGAAGAAGCACACGCGCCATCCCTGCTCCTTGTCACACATAAGCCCAAGCATATGAGTTTGAGCCACTTGAATCACTCACTGGCTTTAAGGGGTAGGCAGTGTTATAAGGGCTCCCTGGGGACCCTGTGAGCTCCCAGGCTGAGACTGCACAGTGGCAGGAGTAGGGGGCAGCACAGGGGGCTCTGACCAACATCACATCCCCTCCTAGTTCTGTGATCCCCCTCCCTGCCTCCCCTGCCTGGCATCCCTGGGCCAGCACTCTGGTATTTCCATTCTGCAATAGCCTCAGAATGGAAAGGCCTGAAGAAGGTCTAGCTTGTTGTGTTCTTCATCCCACCTTCAGAAAGGTGTGTCTCCCCATTTTCCTGAGAGCAGGCGGGCAGGTCTTCAGACTACGCTTTCACCTCTAGTGGGACCTCTTCACTTGCTTCCCTCTCCAACAACCTGCAGCTGTGATGTTTTCCTTAAGTAGGCTGAGGCTGGGTTTCCTTCCCTTCTGTTCAAAGTGGAGACACTTGCCAAATAAAATGTCTCCTCAACCCCAGACCCAGGAGAGCCCTCTCATGGCCAGTCTTATAGTCTTAATTCACAAACGAGGCAACGATGGGCTCATCTCATGGCTGACTTGGACTGTAAGCTTTTGAACTTCATTGGAAAGGAGGGGAGCACTATGTTCAAGTTTAGGGAGAAGGAGCAGGCTGGACAAATCAGGTGGCAGAATGACTAGGCGACAGTCAAGAAGACAATTTGCACAGCAGTGTGTCCATAACTACAAAACTAGAACTGGTCGCTGTATTCAAGTCTTTTTCTCTTTACAGGGAAGGAGATTGGTGGGAAGCCCGCTCCTTGACAACAGGAGAGACAGGATACATCCCCAGCAATTATGTGGCTCCAGTTGACTCTATCCAGGCAGAAGAGTATGTTTTGTTTTGTTTTGTTTTCATGTAACCACTTGCTTTTAAAAGGTCATCAAGATAAAATGCCCATTAACATTGAGCAGGAGAGAGAAGAAATTCACTAGAGTGGTTGAGGGAATAATATATAATAATACTGTTACTCAGGCTTTAGGCCCTGGTTTTCACCATAGCCGTCACTTAATCTGTGTAATACTCTCAATGTTTTTCTTTAAGCCTGTTCACTTTTAAAAAACATGTGTATTTTTAACTGAAACGTCATATCAGTACCCTAAATGAAAACCCAGTGTAACTTATCATAGAAGGTAACTGTGAAAATATGATGAAATTCTAGCTAAAGCATATGTTTTTACCCACCCAAGTTCCAAAGTTCTGTTAGAGGGAGGGAGGAAGGGGAGGCAAATAATAATCAAAGATTAAGCTAAGAACTTTCCCCTCAGTGTAATCAGAAACAGTAAACGGGTGCTGAAAAGATAACACGTTCCGTGCCTGGGTATAAGCATCTAACATGCAGTGTGCTCCACAACTTGGGAAATACTATGGTGGTGGATTTCAAATGGTGTTTGCCTTTGAGTTGAAATCTCAGTTGGTTCCTTTGATAGTAAATAGTGAATAGCTGTTATCTGGCCCAAATATTTAACTGGTAGCAGTTCAGGAAGGTGGTCAGGAGGCTGAGGGGCTCCTGAAGGGATAGCCATTGTTCCTTCTCCTGACCCGTGGGTGTGAACGGGCACCTTCAAAGTGCAGAACTGCCGACCGCCCTGACGTCTCACTGAGGGAGAGGGAGGGAGAGATTTCCACATACAGGAACTTGGCCTCCTCCCTGACACCTTTGGGACTTACCTCTCTAGAAAGCGAGAAAAGTCAGTCACCGAGCCCAGCCTTTGGCTCTGATGGTTAATTCTGTCGTGGGTTTGTAAAAGCATTGCAAGGAAGATTAGACTCCAGGCTCCAGCCAAATCCCTGATTGGATCATTCTCCTGTTTTTAATTCTCTTATATTTCCTCTAAGAAGATCTGGATTTTTTTTTTTTCCACTCTCAAATCCTTAGTGGTTCTGAGCTGTTTTCTTCTCCTAGTGAGTATGTTTCATCATCAGTTTATTTGTATGGAATTTTCATTCTAAAGCACTTTTGCAAACGTCTTTTTATTCTATTATAAAAAGTGCCACCAAAATGTAACATTACTTTGAGTTAACTGGGAACCTACCAGCTATATATTTGAGTTATATTTATAATGGTCAGTTTTCAAAATATTGTTCTTAAAGAATAAACTATTATTTTGAAAATAATACCTGTGCTTTTACATAGGCAATTAACCATCATTATCTTAAAATACTATTGTTTAAGGCACAAGTTTCCTTTTATTCACCACCGCTTTTACATAGAATTTTAAATGGGTTATTGATACAAACCCAGAAAGTCATTTCTCACAAATAATTGGCATAATCCTCTTTATTACAAGGTTAGAGAATCTTGCACATTTTGGTGCCTCTGAACGTCATATGTACTGTGTCTTATCTTCATTGAGACTCTTTTCAGTCACAAAAGAATTTGACAGTCAACACAGAATACCTCAGTATAATAAATTGAAATTGCACTTTATTTTTTTATTTTTACTTTTTTGTAACTAAATGTACCTTTATTTACAAAAATGTTTGTTATAAAATTTTACAAAGAGGTGACCAACATATAGAGAATATTTTATAAAATGTTGTGTATTGGTTAGAAATATGCCATAATTTACTTATACGAATTTAGTTTTGACTAACATGAAGTACAAAAAGGCACATATGAAATTTAACTTTAGAAACTGGATCCTTTCACAGTTAAATATTCTTTAAAAATGTTGCATTGCACAGATTCCAATGGGATACTCCAGAATTCTGGGTTGTGGGGAGCACGTGCTGCTCACTCAGCGCATGGCGCTGAAATGTTGACCGATTGCCAGGCAGTGGTTAAGGCCTGCAAACGTAAAGAGAAGGTAAAACACAGCAAAAGTCCCCAGGCGACTTGATGTGAAGCCTCCTAATGTGGTACAAGAGTGTCATTAATTGGTACAGAGAGATAAATAGTGAAATGTCTTTAACACAGGTCATTTTTAGGGCATGTTCATTGACCGTGCACAGGTCTCAGCTTTGCACAGTCATCAGTCCCTACAGCTGTGCCACAGAGCAGACGTGCAGCATATCTCGGTCCAGGTGCTTGGTGATGCCTTTTAGTTAACCCAAGCCTCACACCTGCTGGAAGGGACAGCAATACACACAAGCCCCCAAGGGCAGCAGCCATCTCAAATGAGGGGGCCATCGTGACCATTTTTATTAATGATCTTTATACACACTAAGACTGCGTCTTGTTATTTCCTAGAAGTTGTAATTATGCTTAGAAATCAGGGGCCTTTAAGATGAACGTGGGAAGGGTCTCCCTCTGTTGCCATTTCAAAGCAAGGTCTTAGATGTCTCCCTTTGTGTGTGCAGGTGGCAGTTCTAACACAAACCAGTTCTTGTCATCTAACACAAACCATCACCTTGTCATTGAGGGAGGGAGGAAAACCCACAATTCAAATATGATTTTTTTAAGTGTGAAAGTATAAATTTAGGAATAGATTAAAAGAGAACTGAATGAGGCTAGAAGAAAATATATCTCCACATAGGGAAGGGGCTAAGGGCAAAATTGGGGGTGGGGGGGATTCATGGGCAAAAAAAAAAAAGCCTACACTATCCCATTTTGTAAATGACAGTTATAAAGTATTACCTTTCCTTCGTCTCATTTAAAAGGTGGTACTTTGGAAAACTTGGCCGAAAAGATGCTGAGCGACAGCTTTTGTCCTTTGGAAACCCAAGAGGTACCTTTCTTATCCGAGAGAGTGAAACCACCAAAGGTAGGATAACAGCTGAGAAAGTTGACTTGTCATTCAAATCTGTGGGTTCGTCAGAGGGGATGAAAGGCTTCCTCTAATGTATGAGGAGTTTTAAATGCCACACATGAGTAGAGTCCTATTTTCAGTTTTCCCTCCAGGCACTAGAACTGCAGACAACACCAAAAGAACTGCAGAGATTCGAAATCAAGACCTTCTTCCCAAAATGGGCTGGGGCCATTTCACTGCTCTGGGAATTTTTCAGAATTCCTTCAGAATTATGATTTTCTGAAACTCTAATCTTAAGGTGCCAATCACAAAGGTTGTTTTTTTTTTAATAACTGAGGACTTCACTTCTCCTCCTGCACCTGTTGGCCTTTTCATTATTTATCAACTCATTAGAGCCTGCAAGGGAAGACAGGTCAAGGACAAAAATTGTAGAGGCCTTCTAGCTTAATCTGTCAGACCCTGGTTATCTGTTCTTGTAAAAAATGTTGAGAGGCAGAGATTTGAAGCATGAAACCGTCCTGAGATTCCTTTTGTCCAGGCTGCCCTCGTCTCACAGCATGCCCCGTGTGTGAAGGGGATTGGACAGCAAGCTCAGCTGCACAGCGCAGGGCTGCTCTTAACTGGGGAGAGAGGGGGGATCAGGACTGTGCTGTATTAGACAACACAAGGGCACTGAACGGAGCGTTTTAGAAAATTATTCAGGAAGCTTTCAGTCTCAAGGGCAGAGTCATTTTATTGCTAACATCTTCTGACATTTGCAGGACAGCAAGAGGCATCTTCCTGTTACCGACTGGAGACACTCTGTGCGTGTGTGTGTGTGTGCGCGTGCGTGTGCCCTCAATAATTATTATTCAGAATAGTTGAGCCCTAAAACACAAACTAGTCCTCAAAATGATTGGAGCTGCTAATGCTTTGCTCATTTGCCAGGTGCCTATTCACTTTCTATCCGTGATTGGGATGATATGAAAGGAGACCATGTCAAACATTATAAAATTCGCAAACTTGACAATGGTGGATACTATATTACTACCCGGGCCCAGTTTGAAACACTTCAACAGCTTGTACAACATTACTCAGGTAACCTTAACTCTGACTAGCCTACTAACCTTGTGGACACCAGAGGGGGTGGGTAGGCACAGAGTTAGAAAGGGGTAGTAACTAATATAAACAAAGCCACTAGAAAAATATTTTCTTTGCCAGCTCTTAACAGTGGGGCTTGGCTACAGAGGTTCTATTGTTATTGTTCTATCGTAGTTATTATTAGGTCCATATGTTTGTCAAATTATGGGGAACATTCTAGTGCCCCAAATAGAAAGCAGGTTAAATTTTAGAAGTCGTTTGTTTTTGCATCTTTTCCCTTTTCCCTGCATTATGTAACTTGGAAACCGTGGAAGGAGGAGGACGCAGGCTCTGGGAGGGCACTTACACGGGGACTCCCTTTGGGGATGCTGTGTTCCTACCATCACTTTACACAGCGCTGCTGCAGGAGTGGCTGCAGGGACGCTGTGTTCCTACCATCACTTTACACAGCGCTGCTGCAGGAATGGCTACAGGGACGCTTCATTCTCCTGCAGCTTGCTTATCTTATGCCACCGCCCCACCTATGCTTCTGTTCCCAACAAGACTTAGACTTATGTGACCCACAGCTTGTAGATCTCTAGGACATCTACTGTGTTAAATTAAACTTTTTAAAAGTAGATCAGTCTCTGTCCTAATGCCCAGATGTCACCATGATTTTGTTGTTCCTGAACTTACGTAATTATCAGATGTTTGGGCATGCATTTTTATTTTTATTACATTTTATTAAAGGATGTGGTTTTATGTGAAGTCATTAAAATGATTGTTTTCTTTCCCCTCTGTATAATAAATATACACATATTTATTTATGTATATATTCATATACGTAGGTATATACAGATCTGTACCCCATTAAGCCCAGTTGTTTTTTGTGTGACCCCATATATATATTTTGTATTATTCTTCAGGATGATGGCAAGACTCCAAAATAGTACATGATATGACTTTTACTATTCCTGTATGCATATTCAGTAAAAAAAAAAAGTGTATAATTCTTTAACACAAAGAAAATAATCTTTTGAAAATGATAATAAGAAATGCCTGTATATTGATCCTGAGCACTAATGAGCAGCTGAAAATATCAGCACTTGTAGTACTAGCTGATTAGGGCCTTGGCTAACTTAGTTTATGTGGATTATAATGAAATATCTGGGAGAAATGGAGCAGAATAGCTCCCTGAGCTTAAGTGATATCCACAAAATGCCTGCATGTCATAAGGATTTTTCAAATGCGGAAATGTATTTCATTACAGCCAAACATGAGCGGGATCCCTAGGGTTTGGATCATTAGAAAATATTGTGTCGGAAAGGGCACCTTAATAATATCGGAAAGCTGAAAGGAGAGAAGGGATCTGGAGAACAATAGGCATTTTTTAATCTCAGGGAAAAAAAAAAAAAAAAAAACATCTTGAGTTACATTTATTTTTATATTAGCTTTTTCTCTTCCCTCTTTCTCTCTCTTACACAATAAAATGCCTTTAAGATATTGACACATAAATAATTTCCTGCCCAAACATCTCAGAAACTGATTCTTTAAAAAAAAAAAAAAAAAAGAATAAGAAGTAAAAAGCAAGTTACAGTTAGTTGCCTGAGAGAAGGCGGCAACCTTGCATTTGTTTTCCCTGGATGGAGGGGCTGGGGGCTGGGGATTCTGTGCACCTTGCAAGCCAGGCTCTGCTCAGCTTTCGTCATTTCCCTGATTTCTTGTTCTTTGTTACCTTTTCTCACCTGATTGATTTTTAACTTGGCATTTAATCAGTTTCTCCTTGCTACTACTAGATTCTAAAAGGTATCTTCTTTAGGGATAAAAATAAAGAAAAAAAGAAATGAAATGAAATGAAATAAAAGAGAGAGAAATAACCTCCCAATAACTTCTGATAACTTCTTTTTTCCCTCTTCTCTTTCATAAGGAACAGAATTCTTTCACATCCTTGAGTTCCTGCAAATTTTAGTTTCCATTCATTCTCCTTTCAAATCAAACTTCTAAATTATACATCAGAGACTGTTATAATGTCTTTTTCTTAATGGGAAATATCAAAGAAGCAATGCGAAAGTGTCTAACTGTAGAATAAAGTCAGTTAGAAAGCCACAGAAATCTCAAGAAAAACGTGATCGCGTCCCCCCCCCCCCCCCACCAGATGTATATTCTGCCTTACTGGTTTATAACAGTCTATAGAAGAATTGTAGTATACTAACGTTATAATTTTAAATACATTCCGACCAGAGAGATCCCCAACCCCTTGGGTAATCTAGAGGCGTGGAAAGGACAATCCTGTTGACATTCTTTCACCCAAATGTACTTTTCAAAATTAGTAAGGATATTTTCAGGATTCCAAAAGTCATTTTATTAGCATATTGAGCCAAATACGTTTTTGTTCCTTAGTGATTCCAGAAACCATAGCAGTCTGCGTATTTGTATGGACTGTATCACACATGGGGATACGGCGTA
Source organism: Loris lydekkerianus (assembly GCA_963574355.1). Taxonomy (NCBI): domain Eukaryota; kingdom Metazoa; phylum Chordata; class Mammalia; order Primates; family Lorisidae; genus Loris; species Loris lydekkerianus. The sequence goes on along the minus strand of CAUYPK010091653.1, from coordinate 18,706 downwards.
ATCTAAATTTAAAAGGTCTTCTATTCTGCTCTCGGTGACTGTGTTTCAGTGTGCAGCGTCTGGTCTCCACAATGTGTGTAGTCCCCTACTGACGTGGCATTGCTGCCAAACCTGCCATGCGCCGGCAGTGTGGTTTTGCACCTGTGAATGTTGTTGTCATGTGTGTTCTGCTCTCTCCCTCTCCTGCCACTGCCTCGCTTCGTCAGAGAGAGCTGCAGGCCTCTGCTGCCGTCTAGTCGTTCCCTGTCACAAAGGGATGCCAAGGCTTACCGATCTGTCTGTCAAAACCAAAGATGTCTGGGAAATCCCTCGAGAATCCCTGCAGTTGATCAAGAGACTGGGAAATGGGCAGTTTGGGGAAGTATGGATGGGTATGCTGAGATTCAATTACTCTATTATTAGCTTCCTTGTTTGGGAAATACCAAGCATCAAAGATGGAAGGTGGAAGTAAATAGTTTTGACCAAGAAGAAAGTGTGAGGTACTATTGTGAGGAATAATAATTTTGATTATTTTGATTTTAAAATTCTGGAATTTCTAGAAAAGAGATAGTAAATGGACACAATTGGCAAATGGCTCGATTTGTGCTGTTATCTGAGCCTCAATTCATAATCCAGGCGCTGTGGTTCTCACCTGTAATCTCAATACTTTGGGAGGCTGAGGCAAGAGGATTGCTTGAGCCTAGGAGCAGGGAGACTGGCCTGAGGGACACCGCATCAACCAGCAAATGGAACGAGAAATGTTTCGACCTGCATAGAAAGTCTTGCCCTTGGTTTCCAACAACAAATATTTGTTGAATGTTGCCCGAAAGGGTGAGGCACCTTCCATCTTTCCTAGTGCATGCATAATTATGGATTATAAGGACTGTGTTTTCTTTATTAATTCCCTTTTCTGTAGAGAAAGCTGATGGTTTGTGTTTTAACTTAACTGTGATTGCACCGAGTTATACCCCACAAACCTCTGGATTGGCTAAAGATGCTTGGGAAGTTGAACGTGATTCCTTGTTTCTGGAGACGAAGCTGGGTCAGGGGTGTTTCGCTGAAGTATGGCGTGGTAAGGCAGAGGGCACATTTTGTTTTGGCTATATCTCAAAGCCAATTAAAAAAACAGCTTTAAACAAAAACACTTACCCTGGGTAACTAAACAGGCATGGGCCATCCAGATTGTCACAATGTGGTGACACCTGGGTGTGCTCATCCATCCTACATCATGTGGTTAATTAAGGCACCTGCACAACAGGAAACCAATACATGATGAATCTGGTGTTTTCTCTTCCTAAGAAGTGGGAAGGTAAGATACTGTATATGGGCAGCAATAAAGAAAAACCATGAGCTTTTTGTTTGAATCCTTATTGGCTGATTAACCACCAATGAATCTCAGTTTTGTCATCTGTAAAATTGGAGTGACACCTGCTTCATGGCATTGTTTAGGATTTTATGGGGCAGTATGTTTAAAGTCCTGTGCAGATAGTAGGTATTTAGGAGACACGCATACTTCTCTTTGTTTGGTTGTCATTGAGAAGACTGACTGTACTGGGCCCTTGAAATTGCCTTTTTACCCCTTTAGGGTCAGTTGCAGCTTTGCTTAGAGACAATCCATGGATTTAGGCCCCACCCAGAAACATCTGTCATAAAACAATACTGACGTTTATGGAATCCTTCCTCCCTCCTCTTAGAGTCCATTAAAAACAATATAGATAGGTGCCCTATTGCTATGTGCAGGGATATTTACAGGGTGGACATAAAGCTCGTGTGCAACTTAAAATAGTTTCACATAGTAAACTGCACACGAACTTCATGTCTCCCCTGTATAGGTCGGCTAATGACCTTGAAACAGTCTAGCAAGTGGTAAGTACTAGACAGGTAACAGATAAGCACGCACCATACTCATAATCTGCATGTATTGTCTATAATAATAAGGAATCCACATGATTGCATCCATCTCTCTGGACTTCATCTCAAACATTGTAAAATATATTTATATGACTTCTCCTTCATCCACTTAATTTACAATGAAGTTGTGGGTTCTAAACCTTTTAACCAAATCACTCCCACGATCAGGATGAACTGGACCCTATGAAAAGCTTTACAATTATCAACACATACCATTCACATTTTATTTTCCATTAACTCTAAAACAACATGCCCATCAGAATTTGAATGAATGTCTATGTAATTAACCAGGTGGTTGTTGATGAGAAAGACCTCACTCATCATATTTAAAATTTTCGGGTACTGACAAATAGCAAAGATCCCTTACAAGTTGTCAGGTTTCCCACATATTCTTAGTAGACAGATATTTCATGATATTTTAATGAACTCTTCCTTAAGCCACTTGTTTTTTCACAATTTCTGTTTTCGTAGATTTTAGATTATAACTTTACGAGCCATCTTTTTAACAGGATAACAAGAATTGCTCTAATTTACAGAATTCTTAAATTCTAAAATCAGTTCTATTAAATATAAAAATAAATCTTAATTTAAACCAGTCTTTTTCAAATAGAAAATAACAATCTAAATTAGCATTTTTTTCTTTATCATTATTCTTCAAAGTCCTAATAGAATACACATAGAACCCAGGTTTTGTTTTGTTTAATAAAAAAAACACCAAAGGCAATCCAGTTCCCTTCCTGTATTTTACAGATGGGATAACTGATGATGATTATAAACCAGACCCTGCCTTCAGATGGACTAAATTATTTTTTTAACATGTTAAGTTTAAACATTTGTGTCTCCTCACTGCTACTATTTAATTTCCCCAGTAAATGTGATAGGAGCCATAGGTTAACCTGATAGGTTAACCATCAGGAATTTGCCTTACCTGGCCGAAGTACTGGCAAGGAGACTGTGCACCCCTTGTCAGTTCTCAGCAGCATGCCAGGCTCAGCTGTGCAAGGACTCAGTGAAGTCACTCATCCATTGAAAGTCTGGAGATAATTCCCAAATGTCCTCAGCAGGTCGCCGTATTTTTTTAAATGGCACCCTGCATAAACTTATTCTGATTTCTTCCTTGGTCACTTGCTACCTTAGGTATACCTATTAGATGGCCACGCCTATTTTTATTATTACTTATGTTAAGAGATGAGGGTTTCACTTTGTCACTAGAGTATGGTGGCACTATTATACCTCACTGAAGCCTCATACTCCTGTGTCCAAGCAATCCTCCCACCTCGGCCTCTCCAGTAGTTAGGAGTACAGGCATACCACCGTGGCCAGGTCTAACCCCTGGACTTCAATCACAATAAGCAAGGGTCAAGAGCATTTTGTATAAATTTATACAAAATATCACTGGTGACCATGTTACTGAGCCAGAAAAAAGAGAGTAATATATTTTAAATTTTTCAGAAAATTAAATGGATTGATAAAGCTTAATATAGCCATAGCTATAAATAGACACATTTTTTTCTGTTGAAATACTTGACAGAGTCCTTGCAATTGACCATCTTCAACAAAAACTATATTAAGTTTTTTTTAACTTAAAATCTAACTATGCAAATAGTTGTTGATCAAACCCCCCACCCCCCAATGAAAGAGGATCTTTGGTTTGACTTAATATTGTGGGATGTTTATAGGTACCTGGAACGGAAACACAAAAGTAGCCATAAAGACTCTTAAACCAGGCACAATGTCCCCTGAATCCTTCCTCGAGGAAGCGCAGATCATGAAGAAGTTGAAGCACGACAAGTTAGTCCAGCTCTACGCCGTGGTGTCGGAAGAACCCATCTACATCGTCACCGAGTATATGAATAAAGGTTGGGCATCACCCCTCCTGTCTCCGCTTCACAGAGCCTTGCAGGGGCTTTAGGGAGAGAAATGGAGCTGCTTGCTTATCTCTGGTTTCTGCATGAGTCAAGCATTCCACATCAGGAAGCACCAGTTCTGTGCTTATTAATGAAAACATTTTTAAAATAGACTAACCTCGAGTCACCCCTCAAATCCTTATGAAATACATTACATTTTGCATGTTTCAGATATCAGGAATTCAAGCCCTCTCCATAATTAAAATATTCATGTTTAATAGCATGGGTAGTAACAGAAGGTTATGATAGTTTGCTGTCTTTTTGAATGTAGTCACTTTTGTTAAATTTCCCTTTTGCAGGGCTGGACATTTAATATCAGATGCTGATCTCCAGTCTAAGTTTAGTCTTTGTCATGTCAACATCTTCTTTTTTTCAACCTCTCTTCTTAAACATCAGATGATTAAATAACGTACTTTTTTCCTCCTGTCAAGCACAGAGTTTCAGGAAATTTAAAAGACATGCTTTTAAAGACTACCTTTTATTCTGATTTTCTCTCTTTTTCCCTCTCTCTCTGTCTTTTTAATCAAACCAGTGTTGTTGGGGGTAAGGCCAAAGATCACTTTGTTTTGGAAAAATAGACAAACCAAACCAAAAAAAAAAAACCAGCCTTAAAAGGCAGTGCATTGCACATCAGAAGATACCAGTGTGATTTTTCTTTTTCACATACTTTCTTTTAAAATACAATTGGAATGTTTTCCTGGCAGATAGTTTGTCCTTTGTACTCCAGGTTATTTTTGTAAATAACTTTGTGATTAAAGCATAAAATATCACTGGTGACCATCATGAGCCTCCAGCTTCTGCAAATGATTATTTCTGTTTTGGTGTCAGTTCTAAGCCTCCTTGGGCTATGTTAGAAAGTGGCTGTAAAGCTCCAGCTGTTTGGTTTCAGTTGTCTAATTTAAGGCTTGGCTGGCTATGATGTCATTAGGGGAACTATCTGCCCCACCCATATTCCTTAGATATCGTTTTCTTTAAAATCTATAAATCAGCTAAGCCAGTGATTCTCAAACTTTACCTTGTATTAGAATCCCCTGCAGGGCTTCGTAGAACACGGGTTTCTGAATCCCAACTTGAGAGTTTGTTTCAGTAGATCTGGGTTGAGCCCTAAGAATTTGCATTTCTAACAAGTTCCCTGGTGATGCTCCTGGTAGTGGACCCCAATTTCGGACACTCAGCGGGGTTGTATTTTCCCTACATCTCCTTTGGGCGGGGCTGACTGGGAAACAAGATCAGAATGAAGAGATCAGAACTTGTTCTTCACAAGTTCCTGTTACACGTAAGGGGAGATTAAGTTCCATCTCTTGTCATTTTGTCAAATTTCTGTAATTGTCCTTAGAAATGGAATCAATGCTATTTTAAAAGCTAAGCCTGTTGCTTTTCAATGCATAGAATTTTTTTCTGTTGTGGTTTTTTGTTGTTGTTGTTTTTAGACAGAATCTCACTTTGTCACCTTGGTAGAGTGCCATGGCATCACAGCTCACAGCAACCTCAAACTCTTGGGCTTAAGCGATTCTCCTGCCTCAGCCTCCCAAGTAGCAGGGACTACAGGAGCCTGCCACAACGCCCGGCTATTTTTTGGTTGCAATTGTCACTGTTGTTTTAGTAGGCCCGGGCTGGGATAGAACCTGCCAGCTTTGGTGTATGTGGCCGGCACCCTACTCACTAAGCTACAGGCTCTGAGCTTCTCTTCTAGTTTTTTATATAAGCCTTTTTTTCTGTTGATTCATTATTTCATTCAGCTACCTTATCACTTCTAATTAAAAAGCCAAACATAGCCCTCTGTTGGGAACTTTCATCTTTCAAACGTTGGTTTTATGTTTTGTTCACAGGAAGTTTGCTTGATTTCTTAAAAGATGGAGAAGGCAGAGCTCTGAAATTACCAAATCTTGTGGACATGGCTGCACAGGTAGGCCCCGTGCGGTACCTTGATTTGTGCCATTGATTTAACATAATGACATAAGTGCATCAAGTCACAGTGTAACCTATTTGTCTTGTTCCCTGGGTTTCCACAGGTTGCTGCGGGAATGGCTTACATTGAGCGCATGAATTATATCCACAGAGATCTGAGATCAGCAAACATTCTAGTGGGGAATGGACTAATATGCAAGATTGCTGACTTTGGATTGGCCCGATTGATCGAAGACAATGAGTACACAGCAAGACAAGGTGGGCACTTGAATGACAGGGGCTCGTGATCACACCCTTCACCTCAGTCCCTTACCGTACGACCCTTTCCTTCCTCCAGAAAACATTTGAAATGTCATTCTTCAGCTGGGATTTTGCTCCTTCATCTGGCAGGAATTGGATAGCTATGCAGTGGGCATAGTAGATGGATGAGGTACTGCTCTTTGGCAAGCGCGTGTCCGGTGCTGTGGTCTCCTGGCTCCTGCTGCACTCCTCATAGCATCCAGGCCCAGGGTCCTCTGCTTTTGGAGAAAGAGGGCGGGGGAAAGGCAAACAATCAAATCATAGCTCATTAGGCAGTCCAGGGGGCAGGGAGTGAGCACTGGAAGTTGTAAAGGGCCTCATCTGCAGAGAGAGACAGCAGGTCATCTGGGTATTTGTGCCTTCAGCTTCCTTCCAGGTCTCCTGCCAAGCCCAGCCGGAAGCCAGAGGCCAGTGATGAGCCCTTAGGGGTCCAGAGCAGGAAGAAGGAGGGTAGAAAGAGCATCCAGAGAGACCTTGGGAGATAGGGCACATGCACTCAGAAAGCCCCTGTCATCAGTCTCCCTTCACCCCACTCCCTGTAAGAATTCACAGAAATTAGCCATTAACTGAAACACGCCCCAAGCCAGCAGCTGCTTCACATGCTGTTAGAACACCAGACCAGAAAGGGAGTTCCAGGGATATTTTCTGTCTCCCTAGATGTTCATGTAGGAGTCACCGGGTAAAAGTGTGGAATTAAGTATGCTGTCTGTAATGCAACGCAGGCTCCTCTTGTGGAACTCGGTGTGCGTTACTGGGGGCAGTTTCAACAGTTTTACTGATATCTTTAGACAGAGCCTAGTCACAGAGCAAGGTGAGCAAGGGTGGTGCTGTCACAATGGCCATTTCTGGAGTTCTCCCTCTCCTCCTCCTCTTTCTGTTGATTCATGCCAATTCTTCCCTCCTTTTCTTTGACTCAGAATGGAAGCATTCTCAGCAGTTTCAAGTGTTGAGGGAAAATGTTAAACTCAGGCCCTGGCTGGTACTGATACTGTCCAAATGCTAAACCACATGCTGTTCAGGCAGCTCGGCTATTTGAGTCTCCCCAACACGTGGCAGTCCTTGTCCTGGAACCAAGTGCCCACACGGCGAGCACACCCGTGCATCACGCACACACCCCGGTGCTGGGCCAGATGGCATGCCGTGTCGCTAATCAAAGGCGCACCGCAGCTTTGAATGGCACTGGAGTCCGGAGAGGAATGTGGACGTGATGTCGAGGCAAGGTGAGCCACAAGGAGCTGAGTGCCCATGGATGTGAGACGTGGCCCTGAACGCTGGCCTTCACCCTGAGGCGAGGCAAGTGAGTCTGAACCCAGCTCCTCAGACTCAGAAGGAGAGTGGGCAGAGGGCGGTGAGGCATGAATATTTGATTTAGGAAAGGGCAGGAATGGAATCACGTAAGTGCCCTTCTGTATCTGAGTAGAATTTCTTCCCTTTCCCTGAACTTTGTGGGTAACACCCTTGAGCCACGGATAAATGAGAAGCTTGCAGGGCCCGAAGCCAGAGAGGCGGGCAGGGAGCTCTTGACAGGGCCTGACTGTTCAGTTCATCCCTGTTCACTGGAGTGAAGTCCCCCAAGGCCATGGCTCTGGGTGACGGGTGCCTGTGCGGGTTCCCTCCTGTCAGTCTGCTGCTCTGGAGCGGGACCCAAGCTGCCACCCTCAGCTCTGGCCTGAAGCCTTCCTCCTCACTAGAGATCCTGATGGCCTTCAGGCAGCTTCTGTACCCTCCACCATCACGCCCCTCTGAGGGGCAACCTCATAGTCTTTGTACCTTTCTTCTTAAAACTTTTCTTTCTTCTTCCCTTTCCAAACGTCTTCAGATTCATGCCAGACACAGGAAGGCGATAATAAATAAGTAAATGAACTGGGACACTGGCCTGGGGGAAGAAAACAAAGCCCGTGGGGTCCCAGGATATCCAAGGAGAATGAAAGAAGTACTGAGAAAAAGGGACAGGGACATTTAGACCTGAGAGGGGAAACGTGGGGATCCGCCACAGAGCTATAAACTGACAGAGCCAGGATCTGGCCGTTCTGTATCCCCCCTCTTATGCTGTGCTGACTGCCTCTCATCATGGCAGTGATTAAAAGAACAGAAAATAAAAATGGAGAGGATTAGTCATAAGTCCCTTTCCCCGTACATTTGCTGGGGACATTTTTAAGGGGCACCTTCTAATGTGCATGTGTGAGGGAGTTAAACAGACCTTCATTTTCTGGCCCTGGGACAACTTAGCTATTTATAAAATTCCTCCTGAGGGTCTGCCTTGCCCTGGCCTCTTCACGAGTCAGAAAGAGCCTGGTGTGTATCTGCTGGTGTCCTCTGCAGATGGCACGCGTGCTGCATGTGAAGTTTCTGCCGGGGATTAATCAGCTCCTCCAGACAGCTGGTCCACGTGCCTAATAATATTTGCAAGTCGGGTTTTATGTTACCCACAGGCCACAGCCATGCTGCATCTTGATTAGGGGAATGCAGGCAGTGTTCAGAAACATGTGCCAAACACAGATATTTTAAGACTGTGAATAACAATTGTTTTCAAAACAGTTGTGCGTTTCCCATCTCAGGGTGCTTCGAAATGTCTGTCACTACCCTGGTGGCATTGCACAGGGCACGGGCAGGATTGGAATTTGGAACTGTGTTGCACAGGCTGTCCTGCCTAGGCTGTTTCCAACCCACACCCCCTTGCCTTCCTACCACTGACCAGAGCAGAAGCCCCGGGTCAAGGAGGAGGTCAGGGCCAGGTCCAAAGCCTGGGAGGGTGGGCCTCTGCTGTCAGCATTCTGGAAACTATTTGGGATTGTTTGTTCTCTGTTTCCTGTACATCTCACTCAGTTATAGAAGATAGTTCTTTAGTCCTATGCTCTTTGCTAAATTATGCTCAGTCGGGGTCTCTAAATAGTCCCAACCTCAATTACGAGTACCTTGTCCAGGCAAGAGACTTTGCGAGGAGCTGCTGGTAGGAAGACGCCTAAGGCTGGAGGCAAGGTCGCAAGTCTGAGGAGGTGCAGGCAGGACTCTGCCACCTACCAACCTGGGGCCTTGGGCACGTTATTTAATTTTCCATGCACTGGTTAAACAGAAATACTTTCCAACTGCGCTGTGTATTTTTACAAAGAATAGATGAAACAGCACGTGTAGAGTGTGTAGCAAGGTGCCCAGCAGTGGTGACATCACATTCCAGGCTAAGGTCTTGGGGAATAAACAAATAAGATAGAAAGACCCAAACACTATTCAGGAAAGGGAGAGAGGAATCAAAGGTAATTCCTTCTGGGTGCAGGACACAACTACAAGAGGGACTCTACCTAACATACTTAAATATTGTGACCTGGTTGTTTCTACCCTTGCATTACCCTGGAGAAAAAAAAAAAAAAAAAGGTAATTGTCCAGTAGCCAAGCACGAGTAATGAGAATGGAGTTACCAACGACAGAGATGAGTGAGTTGGGAAGGTCTTGTTTTCAGAGAAAGAGAATGAGTTTGGTTTTGGATTTGTTGGCCACCTGCCTGACCCAGCACAGCGCCTTCCTCCCAGAGTCTTCCCCACAGGCCACAAGGATCTGTTGTCCCTGCGTTGCCCTCACACATCCACACCACACCACACCTGTGTCCTGGGGTCACTGGGACAGTGGATGTCACCAAGCTTGGCTCTCTGAGACTTACAGCCCCTCTGGGCTCACACAAGCAGACAAGAAGCAGTGGGGGAATTCTCCGTAGACTTGGTTTCTTCTTCACGAGCTTCAGGCAGCTCAGTGTTGACGAAGGTTGTTGTAAACCTAACAAATTCAGATACACCTGGCTTATGTGTAAGAATAACTTCTTTCTGTGGATACTTTTTTTTTTTTTTTTTTGCAGTTTTTGGCTGGGGCTGGGTTTGAACCTACCACCTCTGGGATATGGAGCTGGCACCCTACCCCTTTGAGCCACAGGCACTGCCCAATACTTTATTTTTTATTGATCTATAACATGCATACAGTAAAATGAACAAATCTGCACCATACAACTCAATTTTACATATCGTATGCCCTGAAAACCCCCACAGATGAGGATGCACCCCAGAAAACCCTCTCGTTCCCACTCCCAGTCATGACCACCTCCAGAGGTGGTAGCCTCTGTTTCCCTCAGTCACCATAGATAAGTTTTGCCTGTAAATGAACTTGAACTTCACACACATGAATCATATAGCATTACACTTTTGTCTGGCTTCTTTCCCATCATTGTCTGTGAGGGTCATCTGTGTAGGATTTTCCTTTTCATGGCTAAGTATCGCACTGTATAGACCGTCATAGTTTATCCATTCTACTGATGAACTTCTGGGGTTATTTCCAGTTGGGACCTGTTATAAACCAGCAGTGACGGTACTCATATGCCTTCATAACCTCAGGGGCATAGTCCCAGGTGGAATCGCCAGTCACCCAGCAAGCCCAGGTTAGCAGTTGTCATTCCTGCCTAACAGATTTGGTGGAGATGTAAAGGGAGACTACAGGCATGGTGGCTCACTCCTATACTCCTAGCACTCTGAGAGGCCACGGCAGTAAAATCACTTGAGCTCAGGAGTTCGAGACCAGCCTGAGCAAAAGTGAGAACCCCATCTCTACTAAAAATAGAAAAGTCAGCCAGGTGTGGAGGGCACCTGTAGTCCCAGCTACTCAGGAGGCTGAGGCAGGAGGTTCATTTGAGTCCAGGAGTTTAAGGTTGCTGTGAACTAAGCTGATGCCACAGCACTCTAGCCTGGGCAATAGAGTGAGACTCTCTTGAAAATAAATAGATAAATAAGAGATCACACAGTCACGGTGGCAGTTACCAATGTTGTGCTTCTCCAGGCTACTAGTGAGGCAGCCTAGTGAGCTGGGGAATCTGGGGTTGGAAGGTCAGAGGCCTGGGTTTGAAATAGCACTGCCCCTTGTAAGCTTGGTGTCCCCAGACAAATAACTCAACCTTCTGAAGCCTCATTTTATCATCTGTACCATGGAGATAATAATCACTTCATATAGTTAGTGTGAGAATTGAATGGGCTGTCTGTAAAAGTTCTTTGAGAATCATGAAATTTAAAAATCTTTTTATAATTTCAACTTTTGTTATCATATACTTTCCTTGAAAAAAGTCTTTATTACCTAAAAACTTTCTAAAGAAAAAGACTATTAGTAATCAATAGAGAAAAAAGAATCTGTTTTTCAAGGGGGGAAAATACTATTTTACTATTTTATTTTTATTTATTTATTTATTTTGAGACAGAGTATGTCACCCTCAGTAGAGTGCTGTGGTGTCACAGCTCACAGCAACCTCAAACTCCTAGGCTTAAGCGATTCTCTGGACTCAGCCTCCCAAGTAGCTGGGACTACAAGCACCTGCCCCAATGCCCAGCTATTTTTTTTTTTTTTTAATTGCAATTGTCATTGTTGTTTGGTAGGCCCAGGCCAGCTCCTCTGTATGTACCTGGCAGCTCCTATGTATGTACCTGGCACCCTAGCCGCTAGCCACGTGTGCTGAGCCTATTTTACTATTTTATAGGGTAGGCCAGTCTATTTATCCAGGGGACTCTCCATACTGAACACAGCTGGGAGTCAGTGGTCCACAGCCTTCCCCTCTGGCAGACTTGGTCTGTTTTCTCATATTTGGGATTTTTCTGCTGAGAACGAGCACTGTCTCCAGCTGCCTCTGTTGGTTTTAATCTTGTCAAGTCCGAGGATCAGGTGGGCATTCTTAGCAGTCTCGATGATGTGTTGCTTGCCCAGAACAGTGTCAAGGGTGTGTGTGCGCGCACACATCAGCACGTGCACTAGCAAGGGCACAGGTGTGCTGTGAGCCCTGCTGCAGCACTTCTCCCAAATGCCTGCACGTCTGTCTTACTGCTTCTCTATGGATGAGCATTGGCTTAAAGACCAGCACAGGGCCCTCGTAGACACAGAGCACAGAATAGACACTTAACGAATATTTGTTTACAGCCATGGGAATGGCCATGGTCACCGTCCTCTTCCCAGACATGCCTCCTGTTCTCTAAGCAATGTGCACTGCTCTCTCTGGGAATCAGGACTGCAGGAACCTCCAGAAAAGACTGTTGTATCAGTATTCGCTGCACACTGCAGGGTGGTCTTTGAGCTAATGGAAAGCGCAGCAGCTTCAGAACTAGGTAAGTCTATGTTCAGGTTCTGACTCTGCCGTATTCCCTGAGCATAAGCTGTGGCCTAACTGAGCGTCAGCTTTCTCATCTGCAAAATAGGATTGTTGTTGGTTACCTTTACTGTGGTCATAACGATTAGAGAAGGAGACTAATAGAAACTGTTGGCATTCTTGCCTCCTGCCAGCTCCTCCAAGCAGCTCTTGTCTTGGTGTCTTTTTACATGGCCAGAATTCTTTTCTTCTTCCTACATCCCCTCCATTCCCTCCCAAAGGTGTCAGGCCCTGCCTCGGTTAAGAGCATGGACGCATGAAGTCAAATTCTCTTGGAGTGAATCCGTTGCTGCTAATTCTGTGTGAGACCTTGGACAAGTTACATCTCTGAGCCTTTATTTCCTTTATTCCCGAAAATAGGGATGACAGTTACCTATACATGTATCACTGAATTGTTGTGTGGCTTCCCTGAGAATCGCCATGAAGCACTTAGCACAAAGCAGATGCTGAGCCCATAGGTGCAGTTGGTAGTTGTAGTAATGGTAATGTTGTGACCGATCCAGTGGGTGCTAACTGCTGTGTTTGTCTCATACGCGCACACACACTCACACACAAGCGCCACTTTGGGTTCTCCTGACCCCTTCCCACCTGAGCCCCTCCCACCTGGAACATCGTCCCCTGTGACGCTCTCTCCTGATTTGAGTCTTCTTGAAGGACAGGACTTGGGGTTTGCTCTGTGGTTTTGCTTGGTTGGTTGGTTGGTTTTTAAGTTCTAAATTAATGACAGAATCGTTGCTAAGGAAGCAAATGTCAAGGTGAGATAATCTCTGCATCTGTAGAATGTAGGTAGAAATAAGGACATTCGGATCTTTGTATATGACTGCTGTGAATTTAGGTTTATGTATTAAATAGAAGAAGAAAAATGTTTCTGTTCAAATGTTCCCAGTATTGAGGGTTTAAATTGAATAGATGATTGTCTGGAGGAAAATTCTCATATAAATTAGACTACGAAGAATTCCTAATTGTTGCAGTTTTCATGTTAATTATTTCATGTTAAAAAAAAATGTTACTGCATAAATTAACACATTCTTTCATAGAGAACATATTTTAGAAAGATTTGTTACTTTAATAACTCTTTGTGTATTAGAAATCCCAGATGCCTGTACTAATTAAATATAATCAGATTTTAGATTCAAAAAGCACAGTAGCCATTTAACACAAACAAGCAGGCAGCTAGGTTGACAAACACAGTCAGGAAGAAGTGGATCCCTGTTTCTTTTAAATTTTGAATTTCACAATTCAGAACTGTGAATTCCTGTCCTTCCTTTATATTACAAAGACTGGGGATTATTAGACTCAGAGCACCAGCTTTGCAGCTCAAGGGCTCCTGCAGAATTATTAATCAGCCGCTTCTGAGGCCCCTGTAATCCGGTGGCAGATCAAGGCTGATCTCACCATGAGATGCCCTCCCTCTGCCCCCGTCAGCACATGAATTTCTTGTTCTCTGTCAACAACAGTATTGCCATTCCTGCACAGTGTGCTGTGACCTGAACAGCAAATGTCAGGGGAAGGAAGGGAAAAAAAAGAACTCTTTTAATTATTGAATTTAATCTAATTCCTCTCCTGCTAGAGAAGCAAACCATCCTCTGACAAAAAAAAAAAAAAGCAAACCCTTTCATGTGCAAGCCATTGTTTTAAGTACCAAGCAGGAAACGCATTTGTTCCAGTGCCGCCATGAAATGACCAGGCCACACACCCCCTGCCCATGGTGGAAGTTTATCATCCTGAGTGCTGTCTGGGGAGAGGCCCTGGGGACTTTTCCTGCAGAATGCCCTGCCCTCCCAGAGGTCAGACTTGTCTTTCTGGCAGAGCTGAGTGGGATGCCTGAGCCACTCTGCCTGTAATCAAGCTTCCCAGATCCCAAGTTTGGTACATTTCCGTCACTAGGCAGAAAAGCTCCTTCATTTGTATTCTATTGCTTAAAGCTCCAAGCTCCCGCAGCATTTCTGGGAGGGACTGCTTTGTTTATCTGCTGAGCCACAGCGGAGCTTCAGGGCCCAGATTAATAGTCAGGGGGAGCAGGTCAGACTGGCAGGGAAATGGAGATGAATCGTACCGCATATCCATTTTCCTCCTAGAAAGGATGTGTTGGAATCCAAAGATTAAAATTAAAAGAAAGGGGACTTTAAATCACCTTTCGTACTCCAGTCTCTCAGTTAAGATTAAAACTGGAGGAAGGAGATTTGACTCATTTTTTCCACTTCCACCCTCCAGCAACTCTCTGACTCTGCCCAGAGGGTATAGATGGGCATGATGTTGCCTGAGCCAGCATCTTTGAACACCTTTGTTCTTTATCTGCGCTTTCCAGTCACATCTCCTTTATGCTGTTAGCCTTTATACTGTTGGTGGCTGTATTGAATGGTCAAGAGTGAGTCCTCAGTCTGCGCGTTTCACTTTCACGTTTCCTGGTAATCGTTAAGAAGGAAGCAGATGGTCACCCTCTGTGATTTTAAAGTGTGTAAATAGGAACTGCAGATTGCCATCAAACATCAAAAATGTCATTTGGCTTCCTTGTCTTGCTTTGCTGGCAGAAAGGACTTCTGCATTTGCATCCTCTGTATAATCAGGGACAGCCAAAGCGTGTGAAAACTGCCCCAAGTTTTGAAGCCTCTGTTTCCTCCAGCCAGAGAGTGTGCTGTCACCCCTCTGGGCTCCCCAGTAGAGGTCCCAGTGGCACCGGCATTGTGCCACATTGTCAGAGGGCAATTTGGAAAAGCAACCTTAAAGTGGTGCTTGTCTCCCGATTTTTTTTATTATTATTTTTGCGGTTTTTGACCAGGCCCCAAGTTTGAACCTGCCACTCCTGGCACATGGGGCCAGCGCATATCCCCAAACCCAGTTTTGTCCTTGGGGCTAGCACGCTGTGTGGTGGCAAGTCAGGCTGATTCGGGCCCACTGCCCCTTCTAGGGGTGGCTGGATTCTTGGGATCTTTCCTGTGTCAAGCCAGACCTCCCTTTCTGACTCAGGTGAGTTCTCCTCGTCCGTGGAGCAGCAGTATGCGGGTGGTTATAGCAGGGGCCATTCTCATCTTTTGTTTTGATCAGAAGTGTACAGACATGGTATTTATCCCTATTGAGGCTGTGGATCAGAATTTTTATTCCAATATTGCTTCTTCTTTGGCTCCTGGAAAGCTAGAAAGATAATTGGAGTTATTCAGAGCCTTAATGTTCTAGAACAGCAATTGAGATTCCTCCTTTCCCCAGTGTAAGGCACCTACTTCCATAAGCCCCCATACCATGGTCTGCACCTTAGGAAGGGCCCCTTGGTAATTCTCAAATTTCTTTTGTAAGAGTCAAGGGACCAAATACCCATGATTTCAGGAGATACTCATTAATTTTATTGTTTACTTCTGTGTTGCCCCTGAGAATTGTCCTGGGTTGTCATTGGTCACCACCGCAAGGAGGATAACCAGAAAAGGCAAGCAGCCCAGAGTATCTTCCCTTCCCCTCTGGCTCCCCCATAGCTACTTAGGAGGAATGTCACAGCCTCCATGGGTCAAAGCTCTTCCACACTCAGTTCATCTTCCCACCTGTCCTTCCCTGATGGCAAGACCCCAGGGTTAATGCCCAGACTCCAGTCATATCCCCTTCTCCCTGGTAGCTAATTCTATGCTCCTGGGTTCTTTAGTTGTCCTGAGTTATGTTTTTAATACCCACTGATGGACCTTTTGCTCCTCTCAATTCGAATATTCCTTCTAGGGAGTCAACCCAGCCAGACTTCAGGTCCATGCCTAGTTAATCCACCTTGTCTTTGAAACATGTTCAGGCCCAGCTGCTGGTGTGTACATTAGGTACACACCAATAGTCCCGACTACTTAGGAGGATTGCTTGAGTCCAAGGAGATGGTTTATAGAGATGGTTCTTGTCTTCCTCGGCCTAACTTCCTTCCTCCACCCACATCCTTAGTGGGACAGCACCCCTCCTGATTCCCCATCTCCTTCCTCCTCTGACTCCCTGCCCACCATTATGCCGAAATTTCAGATGGAATAGAATTGCAACCCATTGTACCATTTACTTTCCATTTATTTTAATTTTTTAAAACTTGGGGCTAAAATCTCATGAACTTAAAGTAGAAATTTCAACAGAATGTGTCACCAGGGGTAATAACTGGAAAGTACACAGTTGTATTACTTTAGAAGCATTTGGGAAATCTGAAAGTCACTCCCTTGGCCTGGTGTGGAAAATCTGAGTTTTGTCTTGCCAAGTTTCATGGGTTTGAAATCATTGTTTTATTTGAATAACCACAAAGCTCCAGGTCAGGTCAGCTTAGATTTTGCTTCCTTCACAGGATTCTGGTCCCGCCTTGTCACCTCCCCCTCCTATAAACAACTTCCTGTTATTGGCATAGTCTGTGATTTCTTTTCTCTTATTCTCCAGGGTAACTTTAAAGTTGAAGCACTGCACATTATTAAATATTGCATATAATCATCTGCAGAGTTTGTGGCTTTCTAATTAAAGAGGACTCCGGGTGGCTCTTTGGTTTAGAAAAAGTGTCTATTGTTGAAGCTAAAGCCACTTCTTGAAAATGTTGTTAGGGTATAGCTTGTGTTCTCCATAGGAAGAATTTGGCTGCTTTTATTCTGACTGGCTTCACCTTCTCCTTGGCCCAGTTTTTCAGCCAGAGAGAATATTCTCTGCAACAAGGCTATGGAATTGGCCTGGGCACCAGGCAAAACAAAACAAAACAAAGCAAAACACTTGTCAGTCTAGCTTTCCACTAAGAGCCCCTGATGTGACTTTCCCCCTCCACCCTACGTCCCGTCCTGGCCCCTGGGACACTCTGCATCATCTCAGCGCACAGCCACCTCTCCCTGGAGCCCTCACCCCTTGTTCATGTCCTCTTTTCTTCTCTCTTATGAGCGCTCTTCTTCCTGAGGCCCATGCCATGCCTTAGTTCTCTCTAGGGTTTGCCCAGAAGCGCCGTCTCCTGGCACCAGAAGTGACCACACTTGGTTTTCCCAGGAGTGCCTCATACCGTGCTGCAGACTTACTGGACACTCAGTAAATTCTCAGTGAGTGATTGATGAGTGTGTTGGGTTTTCTTCATCCTTTTTTCCTCTCTTGAAGTTGGAGAGCTTTGGCATTGCTGATGGCCTGGAGCTTTGGGCTTATTTTGCCAGTGCCACTTGGTACCTTTGCATTTCTGTCCAAGTGAAGTAAACGCGAGTGTTTATTTAGCTATTACCAGGTGCCAGGTGCTGTGCTGAACCCTTTGTGTCTATTGTAACTCTCACCTCACCCTCAGGAGGCTATCATCTCTGATTTATAGACAAGGAGACTGAGGCTTAGAGAGGTTTTAAATAGTCACCCAGAAAATCCAGCATGCAAGCCCAGGGCTGCCTTACTCTGAAGCCACTTCCCTAAATGTCACTCAGGCCCTTCCATAAGCAGCCACTCAGTCCCAGCTCAGCCCTCCCACGATGGGGCCTCTTTGCATTATCGCCATAGAGAACGCATGCGCGCCCTGTTTCCCAGCCAACTGATGTTTATGCAGGTGGACTTGGGAACAAAAGTGTCTGCGGTCTTTATGTGGGCATTTGAAATGCCACTGCCATCACCCTAATGTATGAAGTACAGGAACTCACTGTATCAAGTAAGAGCTGTTAATATTTGAGACAAAAGTGAAAAGCAGATTCCCTGGCTACTAGGAATAGAGGGACTTCATTAACTGGAATATGACTTAGAGATTGGCCCCACTAACATCGTGAACACAGCAAGTCGTCCTGATTTCACTTAAAAATTTCACAAAAGCATTCATTCAGGCTGTCCGAAGGTATGGGGCCAGGAGCAGTGGCCCGCACCTGGAATCCTAGCACTCTGCGAGGCTAACGTGGGAAGATTGCTTGAGCTCAGGAGTGCAAGACCAGCCTAAGAAAAAGTGAGACCCTATCTCGATAAGAAAAATAAAAATTAGGTACACACCAATAGTCTCGACTACTTGGGAGGATTGCTTGAGCCCAGGAGTTTGAGGCCATAGTGAGGTCTGATACCACCACTGTACTCTAGCTGGGGAGACAGAGTGAGACCCTCTCTCAAAAAAATAATAATAATAATAATAATTTGAGCGCAATCAGACTGTCCTAGGATGTGAAATGAAGATTTTATTCCTCTAACTCTTAAAAGAGTGGGGAAAGTATCAGTTTGTTATGCTACCATATTGTCACTCCTGTGTTTAATTTGAATAAGTCTGTGTAAAAGAAGAGGATTTCTTTGGCCATTAGGGTGTTGGATAAATTGCTGCCTCAGTTGACCCTTTAGCTAGTTAGAGCATTTATTGAGCAGTTGCTGTTTAACCAGCCTTAGGCAAGTCACTATGTCACCGGCTCATTAACCAAGAATCTAACTATTATTCTTCACCGCCCTCCATAGCACCAATGACGGGTAAGATTCCCAAAGCGGGGACAACCTAAGACAGGATATGGAGAGGCTGCACGGTGGATTACGTTCATAGTACCCAAAGACGGGTAAGATCACTCTGCGTTCAGTCAACCTAAGACAGGGACCAAACCATTGATGTTTGTATCCCCATGACGGGTAAGAC